>JAOUQZ010043968.1:0-12225 GCA_028564935.1 Neosilurus hyrtlii | reverse complement strand
TATATATATATATATATATATATATATATATATATATATATATATATACATATACACACACACACACACTAAAGGCAGTTTTTGCTACAGTAGCTCTTCTCTGAGATCAGAGGAGATATTATAAAATAGAATAAGTATATTTAATTTCCAGAACTGCGTCATCTTGCCAAAACATTGCAGGACCAACACACACAAAGCTACTCACACAAACACCTAAAGGCAGTGGAAAATATCCACTTTTATCCAATGTGCATGTGTATGGACCATGGGAAGAAACCAGAGCAGCCAGAAGACAGCCACCCAAGCATGAAAAGCACTTGAAATCTCCACACAGAAATGCCCTCACCAGGCAGAACCTTCTTGCTATTAACCAGAAGTCCTCACTACTATACCACCATGCCACTTTAAGTAGAATATCTTTACTGTCATTGCACCTTTGCACAGTTGATACCTTACAATGAACCAAGGGGAATAATGAATAATGCAAAGGTAAATATGAAAAGTAACAAAATAAATAAAATAAAATAAAATAAAATATGACATCAGGTAGAGAAACGTGCAATTTTTTTTAGATTGTGCAGTAAAACTAAACTTCACTCCCTACATGAGCCTTGGGCATCCCTGACACTCTTGCCAGTTCAGGAATCGTCATTCCTTGAACCTTAACTTTTTTAGGAACTAACCACAACGTATAAGGAACATCTTACAAGATCACACATTCTGGATGTGAGTAGACCCAATAGTTTAGCTCGTCATATCCTGCTGGTTCTTCCTTTTTTCCTGATTTTAACATCATCATTTTCAAAACGTACAAATTAACAAATTGTTCATTTTCAGCCTAACACATTCCACTGGTTGTCAGGTGCCTCTGTAACAAGATTATCAATGTTATTCACTTCACATGAGGCTACATTGTGAGGGCTAAATGATTGGATCTAATCATTTCCAAAATGACAAAAACTTTTCATGTCAGATTCTATACTGTAGAGGTAACCACCATTCTTCTAAATGGCACTGCTTTATTTGCAGTTTAATGATGGGGCAGATATGCTGTCAAATACACTAATCCACTTTCAGGGAGTGATCAGTTGTGTCATGTCATTTTCTGAACCACTTAATCCTAATTAGGGTCGAGGGCAGAGTACACCCTGAACAGCTCGCCAGGCAATCGCAGGGCAGAAACACGCTGACGGCTATGCAGCCTACTCTTGACAAACATCAGCAATGGTTCTTTTACATGCCTCTCACCATAGACAGTGAGAGACATGGCCGGCCTTTAATAACCTTTTAGTTAGTTAGCTGCGCTGGGTGAGAAGTGAGAACCCGTTGATAGTGGGGCTTGAACCCCCGACCTTGGGATCCGTAATCCAGCACCTTACCACCAGGCCACCACTGCCCGTGATCAGTTGTATCAGAAAAAAAAATCTTGGATATATTAATCAAGTGATTCCTCAAGATGCCTGTGTGAGGTTGAAGCTGGGGAGCTTCACATGAGAGCAGGATTGCGCTTTCTGCTGTCTGCTGGCAGAGGAAATTATAAGCAAAACATTTTAGTGTAATCCACAGTCTTGTTGTGTTGTCAGCTAAGGGAACTTGACACTACTGTGTACATGTTGAGCTTGTTCAAATAGAACAGTGACACACCATTGTGCAGTGTTTCTAACAGTTGTCGCTGGGGTAAAAAAAGATTTTAACTTTGTGGGCAGGCAATATTTATTTGGAAATCCACATTTATTATTCCAAGGCCTTAACCATTATTATTATTATTATTCATATTATTATTATTATTATTATTATTGCCCTGCGATAATTAGGATTAAGCAGTTCAGAAAATGACAATATTATTATTATTATGGTTATTATTATTATTATTATTATGATTATGATTATTATTATTATTAATAATAATAATAATAATATGAATAATAATAATAATAATAATAATAATAATATGAATAATATGAATAATAATAATAATAATAATAATGATGATAATGATAAAATAAAAATAAGAATAATCAAGACAGAAATCCAGTAGTTTCCTTCTCATAATTTTATTTCTAATTATTTATAAAAAAAAATTAGAATATTAAGGTCAAAGGTGAATGCCCGAGCAAGGTCACAGTTTTGCTTATAACTTTCAAGCAAGTGCGGATAGACCTGCCATTTACTATGGAACACTGATAGGAAACCATATATGGATTTTTAATGAGACCATTAATCCTTTGAATGCTCATGTACTACAGATATCATAAGATGCACACATAGGAAATTAAAACCAGTACCCTTATAGGGCCTATTTTCTACATTATTCATGCTGCATGACAGATGTATCTTGCAGTATAGTTGTTTTATTTAGTTTCCTAATGTACTTTCTCATAATCATATAATGTACAGGAGTTACTAGTTTATTAGGCATACCCAACTGCTCCAACATTCATTCATTCATTTTCTAACCCGCTAATTCTTAATTAGGATCGCGGGAGGGCTGGCGCCCATCTCAGCGAACTCTAGGCGAGGGCGGGGTACACCCCGGACAGCTTGCCAGGCCATCACACTGCCAACACACACACACACGCACACACACACGCACACACACACTCCAAACTTCAAACTTCAAACAGAAATGCCTGAGCCTGGGAATCGAACCCAGGTCTTCTTGCTGTGAAGTGAACATGTTAACTACTGCACCACCGTGAACAATAACATTTTCTATTGCATTTGATATACTTTAAATATAAATATAAATACAATTTTAATTAAGATAAGGTTCAACTGGTAGATCAAGCATCTTATCAACAAGTTTAAAAATGTATTTTATCTACTGATACACACCCTTAACAGGTGCAGTCTTTTATTATTGTAGGGAGGGGAAGAGGGGATTGATTCATGATTTCTTTGTGTAATCATTCTCATATTCTTTTCTAATCAGATAAATATAATAAATATGATACAAGGGCAAAAAAAAGTCTAATTTCTTGATTATATTTAAAATCCATCTATAAGCATCCCTCATTTATTCATTTTTCACTTGGTACATTAATGTTTATTTTTTTTGAGTGTTCATTTGTTTTTTTGACTATCTCAATAATTGTAGAGTTGACTGTGTAATATTCTAAATTAAGGGGTGGCACATTGGTGCAGTGATTTTCAGTTCCACTTCACAGCATGAAGGTCCTTGGTTTGAGCTCTGTGCTTGGCAAAAGTGTTTCTGTGTGAAATTTTCAGGTTCAGGTTGTTTGATTCCTCTGGGTACTTTGAATTTTCTCCACAATCCAAAGACATGTTCCAAATTGTCTGTAGGTATGAATGTGAATGGTTAGGTGTATGCTGACCCTGTGACGGACCGGCGAACTGTTCCGGATGTAATCCGCATTTACCCTGAATCAGCTGAGATAGGCTAGAGATAGGATGTTGGCCAGAGTTGACTGGAATCAACTCCACATTCATGTCTCCTTAATAAAGGCAAAACCAGTTCAGAAAATTAAACAACTGTGAAATATAAGTCCTTAGCATAGTGAGGAACTTCACAAATGCTGATAATGCCTATAAGCTAAATTTGTTTCAATTGGAAATGTGGAGGACACCAACTCAAGTCATTTTGTTCTCCAGAGTTGTTAACTAGCAGAAAACTAGCAGACACCATACCTCCACTAAGCCCTTTCCTCCAGCTCCCTAGTGCATAGTTTATTCTTTTTCTCTTCACTGAGTCAATTAGTTAAATGAAAAAAGGTTTCACTTTCTTTTTGCTGGACTCTGAATACATTTTTGATTGCAGTAGCTGAAGGGACTGAGTGGGCTTGTTGGTATAAACCCAGTTCATGACATCAAAGAAAAACTAAGAAACAGAAAAGATCATTCAGTTACAAAACTGCACTTTCAGTTTCCCTGGCTGACTCATGTAGTTAATTGTTTATTATTTTATTCTCTGTGTTAATTATGTTTCAAACCATACTGGGATGCATCACTAGAGCATAGGGATTTCTTAAAGTTCAGATAAGCAGCTCAAGCATGGAAGCTTTTTCACACTGCAAAAAAAAAAAAAGAAAAAAGAAAGAAATAGCCAACCATAAACAACAACTAATACAAACTATCTAGTTATCTTGGCCTTTGCATTGAGGATCATCATAAGCTGTTTAGAAATTTGTCTAGCTACAAATGAAAAAAATAAATGTTTCAGTGCAGATGGCATGTTTGCGGTAAATGAGTTTTGACAAGATTTAAAACTAATCACCTGTCAAGTGCCACTTGAAATTTATCTGAATGCAGTCTGAAAAATTAGGCTTTCTGTCTTTCTTTTACATTCTTTACATTACCAAAATTATTTTACTTTGGCAGGAAGAAATGGTTGACTGATATTGAATTTTATACATTACATACATTTGCATTTTAGAATGGAAGGATGGTTTAAGTGATATTTAGTATCCTTAAGACTGGGCACAATCCATTTTGCACATGACGTTCTTGGAAAATCATCTATGGCCCACTATTATCCACCTGACAGTATAGACCAAATTTGGGCTAAAATATTCTGGTACACAATTCATCAATATTGGGGCAGTAAGGTGGCATAGTGATAAGCATGTCTTAAGTCCTGTGCTTGACGAGGGCATTTCTGTGTGGAGCTTGCATGTTCTCCTGTGCTTACGTGGGTTTCCTCTGGGTTCTCCGGTTCCCACCCACAGTCAAAAGACATGCACATAAGGCTAATTGGGGGTTCCAAATTGCCCCTAGGTATGAATGTGAATTGTTGTGTGTGTGTGTGTGTGTGTGTGTGTGTGTTTTGACCACGCGATGGACTGGCAAGCTATTCAGGATGTACCCCACCTTCACCTTGGGTCAGCTGAGATCATGACCCCACAACCCTCATAGGATTAATCAGTTTGGCAAATTAATTTATCGATATTCACAAAGGTTCCTGGTCTACCAGGTTAAATCTGCCCCAAAGCATACTTTTAATTTATTTATTTATTTTGTAAGAAAAAATATATATCAGTATTGTTGGCCATATACACTCTCCACCCAGTTTAATAGGAACAAATGTAGCACTGGTCTTTGCAAATATCAAGTAAGCCAATCATGTGGTAACTTTCACCATGTTGTGGTTGTTGGTGCAAGGTGGGCTATTTCAGAATCTGAAAATATAAATATATACAATATGTACACTTTATACTGTGCAAAAAGTTGTGGCAGTTCTATGCGAATAGATGTCTTGGTAATGTGAGAGGTCAGAAGATAATGGTCAGCCTGGCCATTGAAAGAACAGGTTTTGGTAACTCAAATAACTAGTCTTTACTATATGATGAGCAGAAAAGAGTCTCTGAATGCATGTCAATCTTTGTGGCAGATGCGCTATTACAGCACAAGGCCACATCGTGTCAACCATGAGCAAGAGTCTGAGGCTACAGCGCGCAAAGGCAAGGTGTTTAGCTATATTCATAGCTGTTTATTTTTTGTTAATTTATAGAATAAATAAAAATTTCCTAGTAGTGAGTTCTTAAGATAGTTTTACTATCAGGAATGATGTGCAACATTGGAATACTATGTGCTGAGACTTTCCGACAAATATACAGTATTTACACAGGATCCAATCATGAAATTGAAATGAATTGAACCTTTGTGCTGCCACATGTCTCATTCCTCATCGCTCCTAAAACACACAACACATCACATGGAGCTAACCCATTGGCAGCTTGTGACCACAGTGGGACAAAGGTATCCTGTCCTCCAAATCTGGTGAAAACCTCATTCAGTTACCCTTTACCATGGGTTATCATTGTGAACATACTTGTGTTTCTTCAGTCTTCAATTTGTTATGGTACAAAATGCAATGAGCTCTCTACTGTTCTTAAGAACCTGGTTTTAAGAAGCTGGTTTTAAAGCATTGGCATTACTAGTTCTGAATAGTTATCCCTCAAATTGTTGTGTATAGTATTGTATACTCAGTGTAACATTTACTAAGTGGCATCAGACAGCCCTCATTTTCAACCTGTGACTATTCCTAACTTTTCCCAGTAGTTAGCTAATGAAAACCAGTGTACATATACAGTCATGAGACTATGTTAATTAAGAGACATAAAGGAAGAATGGAAGAGACTGTGACACTCTCTTCCAGTCATGTTCAGTCTAAAAAGCCAAGGCAGTCCTACTCCAAGACAAATTGACCCCCTCCCTCCAACCCTTCCTTTCTTTCTGCCACTGACACACAGGCTGTCCAAAGAGTCAAAAAACTTCTTTAAAGTCTATAAATCTACATTATGATGTGTCTTTAAAATTAATTTTCTCTTGGGAACATGAACCATATGACAGATTCTTGGCATGCCTTACTCTTGACACTTTGTATGCACCAAGATGGATTAAAATTAGCCCCTGCTTCCTAAATTATTGACATTGCCCTGGTTTCTTTGGCCACATGTGCAATCATTTCTGGAGACAAAAGAGGAGCTAAATGAAGAACACTGTGTGTGTGTGTGTGTGTGTGTGTGTGTGTGTGTGTGTGAGTGTGAGAGAGAGAGAGAGAGAGAGACTGTCAGAATTGACAGAGACAGAGAATGAGAGAGAAATGCATGATGAAGAAGGAAGTCTGAAGTTAGTTTGGTTTAGAGTACTTTACTTTGAACCTTTAAAAAGTCTCTGTTGGATCTAAGGAACATGGGTTTTTTTGAATAATAATTATACACATTTTACAGTGAAGATTATTAAAGCATATTGTTCAATTAACAGAACTGTTTTTTCTTAAAAAAATTCTGAAGGCTGTATCTGTTGCTATTATAGCATTGATTATTAATGTGATGGCTATAAAAGAATTACATTCTAATCACATAAGGGTCTTATCACATATGGTATCTATAGATTTCACATTCTTTACATTTCTCTGATACACAGATTTTATCTGTGTTCATCAATGAAATGCCTATTTTAAAGTTCATTTGAAAGACTTCCTCAGAGAAATTAAAGTATAATAACATTTTATGTGGGAATAAGATTGAAAGTTAATTGAAAGAACTGAAATGTCAAAATAAAACTAAAGTGGGAACATTTAAAAGAGTACACAGGTTAATTCTAAAGGAAAACTTACTGAAAGTGTTAATGTTGTATTCTGAATATTACAAGTAGTGCTAGATCAAGCGTACTAATAAAGATAAACTATAATCTTTTTTTCACATAGGCTGCAACAGAACATTTGAGGTGAAATGTTGAGTTTTACAGTATACATTTTATGTATCTTTAAAGACTAAACATTTACACCATTTTGAGGAACTTGATACATCATCAAAACTTAGAGCTCCAAGCAGTTTCCTGGTTTGCTTGTATAGTTACTCCTATACCAATACATTTAAGTATCACTCTGGATTTTGGAAATATTGCATAAGAACACCAAACAAAACAAAACAAACAAACAAAAAAACATTAATTTCCATATTATTCTCTGTGACATAACCATCCACTTACAAAAATCTAAGGTTTATTGTTTGTTGTTCAACATTGTCCTTGTGGTATCAGATTGGGTGGATGTGGTGGTGGCAGACAACTGTTACATCTGTAACAAGAAACAGATTCAATCCAATATTCCGTCTTTCTCTTTTTTTCTCTGTCACTTTTGACTTCTTAGAAATGTTATTCTTTCAATTACATGAAACATCAAAGAATCCTCAAAAGAGAGACAGAGCCAAACTGGTAAAGCAACTGCAACTTGCTTGTCAAGTTGAAAACAACTTAATGTCACTCACTTTCTCTGCACCACAGATATATGCCAAGAGATACTCATGGTTTTGATTTGTAAAGCGCTGGTTAGCCAACGGAGGACAAGAAATAGGATACTATGCTGGCATATACTATGCTGGCATTGTTACATTTTTGGATCTGTACCTCTCTGCTTATTAACAACAGCTGACTGTGAGTGTATGTTTTTCAGGTGAGGTGTAAAAATGATCGTACCTGATCTTCAGTTCAATCATCTCTCTGTCTCCCTTTCTGAGATATTGTATATCTAAAAAAACACGCAAAAAAGTTTTCCATGACAACTCTTTCTTTTCTTCCCATTAGAGCAAAACAGACACATTTTATAGCATTATTATAATTCGGTGACTTTAAATCCCCTTTTACAGGATTACCATTGTTTGTGGGTTTGGCCATGTTTCACAAACTGAATAAATTAAAAAGGTCTCACAAACTTTTGCTTAGGTGTGTGATTAACACACAAAACACACTTAAACTAAGATAATTTGACTTGAAGATAATTTCTTAGTGTAGCGCCCAACATCAAAATTTCACCAAAATAGTTCACTACTGGAGACAAGCATGAAATGTGGCATATTATACTGTTTATAAAATTTGATTTATATTGAAGTTGGATATCTAGTTGTGAAATAATAAAAGAGTAAATTGCATACACTGCCATGGCACAATTGTGCAATTTATTGCCGTGAAACTCGGCTTGGTGTTCAGTGTTATCTTTGTTTTATTTCAGAAAAAAGTCTTCCAAATACATCACGATCCGCCCCGTACAAGGTTGTGGTGTTGTATGTGAATTGATAGAGTGTGCCAACGTGGGAGAGCCAAGCCAAGAGGAATGGGGTTTTAGTCCCTCGAATGGTGTACAGATCACACCAGAGTTGAATAACACTGGATGGACGATTGGACTGGGTATAGGAATTCCATCATCAAACCCAGTTGTATCCTATACCTAAAAGTGTGTAAATTGTAGGTAAAAGGATAATCCCTCTGCCTTTCAACTTAATATTGTCTTTAATATATTACCAGTCCATTTCTTTTTGTCTATTTGTTTTTCATATTTTTGTTTTGATTATTGGTTATTATGTCAAAAAGAATTCAGCTTTCTTTGTCTGCTCAGGAGAAGCAAAGCTCAGATTGGTCGAAGTGTTTTATTTGTCAGGAGGACAAACCTGAGGACACTCAAATCACCTCCAGTGAAAATTAATTAGGCAAAATTAGAACACACAACCCTGTCATCTTGCCTATCCCTCTCGATATATGTCGAATTGATGAAGGAGATGGAATAGAGGCTTCTTTGATAAAAACGAGGCAAAGTATCATGCAGGCTGTTCAATAACCCAAAGATACGACCGGTCCAGCAGTAACAATAAAGTAAATGACACGCGCCTTCATCTTTTTGCCCGAAAACAGTAATAGATATCAGTATCCATGAACAGTATCCCCATAAGGGCATTCCTCCCTCAAGAGCTGCTCTTGATGAGGATATCAAAAGATCTGTCTCGCAAGTAGGAAATAGGTGGGGACAGTCGCTATATAAGTCACAAACTTTACCATCAGCTTCCAGCTAGGGTTGGGAAAAAGACAGCAAAGTTTGGCTCACATATTCATCCTTGGTGCCAATAGCAGCATCATGTCAAGAACTGCTTAAATGTGGGTGTAGAATAAGTAGTTCTGGCAACTGCAAATGTTTCAGGTCAGGATAACCTTGTACTGCTCTATGCAGCAGTAACTGCTCTGAGGATTAGGTCTTTCGCATCCTATAAAACAGCTACAGCCTGTATTTTAGTGCATGCGCAGTGCACAAATACATGAAATGACACTTTAAACCATGAAAATACCAGATAAACATTATGCAAAGTTACGCAAGGAACCTTCATGCCAAATTTGGTGCTTGTCTCACCAAGCAAAATATTTTACCAACTATCCGTTCTACTATCTGTGGTGCTGAAGAGTGTACAGAATCTAATATAAAGCCCAAAAGCTTTAATCTGGCTGCTCATGCCTGCATGGCTGAGAACCTCAGTGACAAAGGACAAACAGACAGAAAGGTAATTATGCCAGTGGATGAACAGACAGGGGTCTTTAGATCAGGCTCATTTAAAAAAGTAAAAACAAAGCTTGAGCAACCAGTGAAACCCATACAGTGATTAACTTAATTTAAGTGATTAACCTACCACAAAACAGGTGAGTTGTGAGGTGGAAGAGTGGCAGTAAAAAATAAACTTAGGATGATAAATCCACTAACCAGATTAAAATCATTTATAAATTTAAATGAAATAATTAAAATCCATGCATCCAGTTGCTGAACCACTCAATACTATTAGAAGCTGCCACCTATCTCAGCTGACTCTGTCCAAAGGCAGGATACATCATGAACAGTTCGTCAGTTTATTGCATCCCTCAAGGGCAATTTGGAACAGCCAATACACATGCTTTTGGACCATGCAGGGAAGTCGGTGTACCCAGAGAAAACCCATGCAAGTACGGGGAGAACCTGCAACCTGCACACCGAAATGCCTGAGCCTGGGACTTGAACCCAGGACCATCTTGCTGTGAGGCAGACGTGCTAACCACTATGCCACCATGCCACTCAATAATTGTACTGAAATAATTACAGACATTACAACTTGCTTTTTCACATGAACTCTAAAACATACCTGCTTCATGTCTGATAATTAACATGCTATGCATTTTTTATTTCCAAAATTATTTTTTTTCTTGTTTTTTATTTTTTGTTATTATTATTTTTAAACACGTTTTCTCACCTTGCTCACCTGTTTTCTGGATTCAGTATTTTTCCATTCTGTTTCTGAACATGGTTTTTCATGATATTTGAAACATTGTTGCCTACTGGTAAAGTAAATATTATTAAGGAAGTATAATTTTAAAGTGGGTACTTGGCAAATAAAGTGTATGCAGGTGTGTGTGTGTGTGTGTGTGTGTGTGTGTGTGTGTGAGCGTGTGTGTGTGCGAACACGTGTTCATGCGTATGCGTGTAAGTTGATCCAATTTGAGAATGAAAGTTCAAGTAAATTTTTTTCTTCTCAAACACAGTCCAAACTCACATATTATATTCATATATCTGGGGCTGGCAGTGTGCACATGTACACTCCCTATTCAATAGTACATCCAGCAATTAATTTTTTATAGATTTTTACACATCAACAAGGAATATTACTTATTTCAATGTATGTCCATCACTGTGTTCAGAAAAAGCCAACATTACCAGCACTCATATTGATGCCAAAGGGGAATTGATTTAAAGTGATTTGTATGCTTGTGTTAGCAATGGATGGATTCAGGGGTTATAGTTTGTCTTTTTACACATATAACCCCTGGCAAAAATAATTTTAAAAGGATCTTCACAATTATTTTTGAAAACTTTGCATTAAATAAACAAACCACACACACACACACACACACACACACACAGAGAGTGGGGCAAAAAAAGTATTTAGTCAGCCACCAATTGTGCAAGTTCTCCCACTTAAAAGATGAGAGAGGTCACCAATTTTAATCATAGGTATACCTCAACTATGAGAGACAAAATAGGGGAAAAAACCAGAAAATCGCATTGTCTGATTTTTAAATAATTTATTTACAAATTATGGTGTAAAATAAGTATTTGGTCAATAACAAGAATTCATCTCAATACTTTGTTATATACCCTTTTTTGGCAATGACGGAGGTCAAACATTTTCTGTAAGTCTTCCCAAGGTTTTCACACATGGTTGCTGGTATTTTGGCCCATTCCTCCATGCAGATCTCTTCTAGAGCAGTGATGTTTTGGGGCTGTCGCTGGGCAACAGGAAACTTCCTCCAAAGATTTTCTATGAGGTGGAGATCTGGAGACTGGCTAGGCCACTCCAGGACCTTGAAATGCTTCTTACGAAGCCACACAGCGGTGTGTTTGCGATCATTGTCATGCTGAAAGACCCAGCCGCGTTTCATCTTCAATGCCCTTGCTGATGGGAGGAGGTTTTGACTCAAAATCTTACGATACATGGCCCCATTCATTCTTTCCTTTACACAAATCAGTCATCCTGGAAACCCAAAGCATGATGTTTCCACCCCCATGCTTCATAGTATGTATGGTGTTCTTTGGATGCAACTCAGCATTCTTTCTCCTTCAAACACAAGTTGAGATTTTACCAAAAAGTTCTATTTTGGTTTCATCTGACCATATGGCATTCTCCCAATCCTCTTCTGGATCATCCAAATGCTCACAGGCAAACTTCAGACAGGCTTGGACATGTACTGGCTTAAGCAGGGGGACATGTCTGGCACTGCAGGATTTGAGTCCCTGTGTGTTACTGATGGTTTGGTCCCAGCTCTCTGCAGGTCATTCACTAGGTCCCACCATGTGGTTCTGGGATTTTTGCTCACCATTCTCGTGATCATTTTGACCCCATGGGGTCGAGACCTTGCGTGGAGCCCCACATCGAGGGAGATTATCAGTGGTCTTGTATGTCTTCCATTTTCGAATAA
>JAOUQZ010043967.1:1414-12227 GCA_028564935.1 Neosilurus hyrtlii | reverse complement strand
CACACACACACACACACACACACACACACACTCACACACACACACACACACACACACACACACACACACACACACATGTCCCTGAGTGCTTTATTCCTTTTACACCACAGTGAGTTCACCATCTGCAGTGATGTCATGATGTGGATTTGATATGAGAAGATGCTCTGAGATATTTTATTCCACAGTCCGTCTCTGCAGTGATGTTTTTTCATGGATCTGTTCCTGCTGTGAGCTGTTTTTATTAAAAAAATGTTTTTTGACTGATTTCCAACATGGTGCTGCATCGCCTGCTTAAATAAGATTAAATTAGAATGTAAGCGCTGTGATAGGGAGTCAGTACTGCGGTGAGGTGCCTTGATAATAAACTACGTAAAAATACAGTATGTAGTTTATAACCAAGTAATACAAAGTTTATAATATTTAATAATATAAATATACAGTAGAGTGCAGTGAAGATTATACACCACCACTTCTATCGAAAAAGGCTCCTAATAAAAAGAAGTAAAAAATTACTCCGCTGTGATTTTTGGTGAAAATGTATTGAACGATGATACTGTAGGCAACGAAAACCAAAAAAATGTATTCCGACAAGAACACTGAGGTAAAAGTATGAATAACGAAACGACAACAGAAAAATTGAAAGGTGTCACAGTTTATTTTTTGATTTTTGCATGAATGAACTTCAGACCATATGGAATTGTTTATCGAGTGAAAAAGTGATAAAATGCAATGATGATTATAAAACTTACCAAAGTGAAGATAAATCAGAAACCTATTCAAGTATTTATTTCATGTAATATTGGATCAAGTATGAATAAGTAAACATTCAACAAGAGAATAAGTAAACAAACAACCATATATAATAATAACAAAAAGAACAGTCTCTTTTTTAATAAAAAAATATGAATATTTAGTATGAACAGCCTTTACTTTGATTACAGCATTTAACCTTTCAGGCGTAGAGTTCACATATTTTCATCAATCTGTCCGGGAACCTCAAAAATCCGGCGATCACTAATGTCCGTGGTCCCTACCCTCCCCAGACATTTACTATAATCGGTGCGGCAATCACCGTTATTCAGCAGCAGTCCCGGACTTTTACACACTTATCCGACACTCAGTACACAATACTGTGTTTCCTCAAACTTGAGGAGCCAATCAGAACATTCTTTTATCACATTCATTTTAAATGTGGGTTCCGGCTCGTCGTCACTGTCGTCACTTTCACTTTCACTTCACTCCCCCTCACTCATGCCACTATCTGTTCGTCGGATATTATTTAGTGCCCCTCTGCTGCTGAAGATAGATAATCATGACCAACCTGGACTTTCATCATCGAGTCCCGGACTTGACCGAGCACTTTTCCGGCAAGTCTGGCGCCGGATTTTGTACCGGAAATCCGCGAAATAAGGGTTCGGGAAATCGAGGGTGAAGTGTACATGGTTTCTGATTGATCTTCACTTTGTTAAGTGTGTAATCATCACTGTATTTTTTAATTTCTTCACTCGTTGACCCCTTCGATATGGTGTTAAATTCATGCTATGCAAAAGTCAAAAAAGTAAGATTGGTGACACCTTTCAATTTTTCTGAAAAATTGGTATTTTCACTGTTTTTGTTTATTATTCGTACTTTTATCTCAATGTTCTTGTCGGAATGATTTTTTTGGGTTCTCGTTGCCTATGATATCATTGTTCCATAAATTTTCACCGAAAAATCATAGAGAAGTCATTTTTTACTTTTTATTAAGAGCCCTTTTAGATGAGAGTGGTGGTGTAGAATCTTCACTGCGCGCCACTGTATATGAATAATTTACCCATTTTTTGAAACGTTTAATCGTAATTATGTTTGCGAGGAGGCTGGTGCACACGAAAATCAGCAACGGTTCTTTTACACGCAGTGACAGTGATAGACATGGCCGGCCTTTGATAACCCAGTTAGCTGCAGTGGGGGGACAGAACTTCAGATCAGTAATCCAGCACCCTACCACTGGGCCACCACTTTCACAATAACCGATTTAATAATAATAATAATAATAATAATAATAAAAACCATAGTGGTCTGGTGGTTAGAAAATCCACCTAACAGCAAGAAGGTCCTGGGGTCGAGTCCTGAGCTTGGGGAGGGCGTTTCTGTGTGGAGTTTGCATGTTCTCCCCATTTTTTGCAGGGTTTCCTCCTGGTACTCTGGTTTCCTCCCACAGTCCAATGAAATGCACATTAGGCTAATTGGCTGTTCAAAATTGCCCCTCAGTGTGAGTGAGTAAGTGTGTTGGCTCTCCGATGGCCTAGCGAGCTGTTCAGGGTGTATCCCTCCTTCACCCAGAGTCAGATGAGAAAGGCTCCAGCCTAAGCAGTTCGGAAAATGAATGACTGAGGTCCAAATACACCTTCTTCTCTTCTCTTTCTCTCTCTTGTCTCTCTCTCTCTCGTCTCTTTTGCCTCTCTCTCTATCTCTTTCTCTCTTTTGTCTCTCTCTCTCGTTTCTCTCGTCTCTCTCTTGTCTCTTTCTCTCGTCTCTCTTGTCTCTCTCTCGTCTCTCTCTATCTCTTGCTCTCTCATGTCTCTCTCTCTCTCTCTCTCTCTCTCTGTGTGTGTGTTTCATTAAGCTGGAGAACTCTCAGTGCTCTCTGTTTCAGTATCAGTGATTCACTACGGTTCAATTAAATTATTAATGTGATGTGATGTGTTTAATCAGAGCACATCGCTTCCTCATCTACGGCTCTGAATAATTTCAGTGTTAGACGTACAGATCAGATTCTGATCCTGTTTTCACACGTAGCTCATCCTCCACATCCTGCTTTTATAAACCCCCAGTTGTACCTCCAGGGAAGCCTTAGAGCTAATAATAATAATAATAATAATAATAATAATAATAAACATTTATTTTATACATCAGGTTTGTTTCATGTGTATTTGAGGGAGAATCAGTAAACAATAAGAGCTGTTTTGTGTTGAACTGGAGTGTAGGGTAGATAGTGTCGTGGATACTAACGCTGACTCTAGTGAACTGGTTTAACCGAGCGCAAGGTCTGTACAGAGAAATCTCAACCCAGGGTCTTCAGTACAAACCGAGCAGAAGACAAACAGACTCTGATTTCACTGTACTGACCGAGCAAGCGAGGTTAATGACTAGGTTATGATATGGCCCTTTTGTAATTCTCTTCAGATGTTTTCACTTGCGCTCTTCTGAACGTGGTGAATTCATCCATGTCTGCGAGGGCTTTGGTTGCTTTCATCTTCCCGTGATGGACACGAGCTTTTTCGAAAAGCAGCGAGTATTTTGTGGGATTTTGTGAACTCCTTTTTTTCTTCTTTAGGATATTTCCTGTATTCTTTCTCTTCAACAAAATGCTGAATGCTTCTCCATGTGCGATTTTTACCCCGAGTGTCACCCAGTACGAGTTTTGCATGTACTGTCACTGCCATATATTAATAAGCAATTATTGAATGAGGTGAAGTATGATATGGAGAATTATTCGATCAAGGCGATGTTATCCACCGAGACCGATGATCTGCATTTCCTCACGCCTTCTTCTCTGCTCTCTCAGCAAGGTAGCCCACCCTGTTCCAGGTACCTGGCTCCACCTAGTGTCAAGGATAATTATCCCTTATTGCACATTGTCTACTTATGTATTTTGTATGGTTATATTATAATGTAATATTTTTCTATGATATGAAGAATTATTTTCTTCCTTTGACCTCGGCAGATAAATCCCTCTATACCGAATAATTCTACATATCATACGATACTTCATCTGATTCTACGACTGGCAGTAAAAGCTTTTCCACGTCATGTTTTATTTATTTGTTTATTGTATATTGCGAACCTTTTTAATACTGCGGGCTGCTATACGAGCCATGTAGCATCAATTATGTAAATCAATTAAACATATTCAAGTGAAAAATAGACTAAGGATCCACTGTAAGAAGAGAAGAGAATTATATCAGTGTTTAAGCTGCATTAGTAAATGAAGCACTAATGCCAGACGTGAGTGTTTAACAGCGTCGTCTCTTCACAGCTGACGTCTGACACACAGGAGGGCTTTTGTTGCACTTAAATATGGACACCGATTGTGTGTGTGAGAGAGAGAGACAGAGAGAGAGGAGAAAGAGAGAGGGAGAATAAGAGAAAGAGACAGAGAGAAAGGGACAGAAAGAGAGTGAAAGAGACAGAAAGAGAGAGAAAGATGGAGAGAGAGGGAAAGAGAGAAAGAGACAGAGAAAGAGAAAAAAGGGAGTCAAAGAGAGAGAGAGAGAGTCTTCAAGCATATTTACTGTTCAGATCTGCAGAGCTTTTCTCTCTTTCATTGTTTTCTTCTAAATAAAGTAAACTGCCATTGAATTTAGACCCAGGAAAAGACCCAACAGTGAGTCTGGTACTGATAAAGGGAAAACAAAGGCTGCAAAGAGAAGCGACAGATCGAGCAGACTCAGGGAGAGACAGAATGTGACTTTCCCTGATTTCAGATGGAGAGAGGGAGGATAAAAGCTGCAGGGAAGGAGACAAAGAGGACAGGGATGGAGAGAGAGAGAGAGAAAGAGAGACTCACTCATGTGAGAGACAACACTCTAATTGTCTCTTTAAGCTGGAATTTAGGAAGATACATTAATTAGAGAACACATGTTCTACCCATACATCCGCATGTTCTACCACAAACAACCACCCTCCATACACTGCACTTCCCATAACAAGATTATTCTCTTAAGGGATCAAATCAAAAGTCTTTAATTGCTCCTTTTTCTGAGCTGTTGTCTTTGCTTGTAACCTTTGGGGAAATTCTAACTGTTCTTTGGTTGTTCCTCTCTGGGACAGTTCAGAAAGGTTCTCTCTAGGAACTGTTAAAGGGTCTTTAGTTGTCCCCCTGGATGAAACCATAAAGTTTGATGGTTGTGGCTCTTGGTAGAACCTGTGAATTGATTTTTGGGTTTTGGCTTGTCCCTCTTCAACAAAACTTAAAAAGTTTCTTGAATTGCTCGTCTCTGGGAATGGCAAGTTTTCTGTCCCTCTAGGGAATCCTTAAAGGTTCCTCACTTGAACCTATGCCCACCACAGGAAACCCAATAAGGCTGCTGAGTTGATTTTGATTGGCTGTTACGTATCTCTGACGTGCATGACGGCAGGCAGCAATAAAATATCATTTAGGGTTAGGGTTAGGGTTAGGGTTAGGGTTAAGTCATTAATTACTAATATTAAAACTAGAACCCAAAAATGAGAGGCTCATACACCACCGCCCAGACTCACACAGAATAAACAGCACACAGTCTAACTCAGTCAGGCAGACCTGCAGGTAAATGCATTTTCAGTAATTAAAGGTTCCTGCATGGAACCCACAAAGTTCTTGGTTGTTGCTCTGGATTTAAATCCTCTTGGATTGTGAAACAGTCGTACTGTCGTTCCTCCCTCTTCCCTTTTGTTTCCCCAGAAGATCTGTAAGTGTGGGTGGGGCTTGGTGGTGTGTCTGGTGGATGTAGCAGTGTATGATGTGTCATGACGGTGATTGTAACTGGTTATCCTGCAGCATCCTGCACCTGAGCAGCTCCGGGGATCACTCTGCCTGTGTTTCTACTGCTTTTAGCGTCACTAAGTGGTTCTGCATGTCTGCCACGTCTCCCACTCCTGCAGCACTCCGAGTTCTTCATTGGTGACGGCGTCACGCTGGAAACGAAAGAAAAAGACTTGAAACATACAGAGTTCATCTACAGAACTTCAGTAGGAGTTTCTCTCTCTCTTTCTCTCTTTTTCCCTCCCCCCTTTTCTCTCTCAACCTCTGTCTTGCTCTCTTTCTCATTCTCTTCCCCTCTCTCTCTCTCTCTCTCTCTCTCTTCCATCCTCTCCCTCTCTTTCTCTCTCACTCTCATTCCTTTCTCTCTCGCAACCTCTTTCTTGCTCTCTTTCTCACCCTCTCTCTTCCCCTCTCTTTTTCTCTTTCATTCTCCCCCTTTCTCTCTCTCTCTCTTTCAACCTCTCTCTCTCTCTCTCTCTCTCTGTTCTTTTTCATTTCTCTGTCTCTATGTGAGTGTTCATAAATAGTAAAATAAATCTGTTGTGCAGCACAGCATCGCCTTCCCTGCTGTTGAATTCATCATCGATCTGTGTGTGTGTGTTGGAGGGGGGATTAAATGAATATTGTGTGTGTTGCTAGTTTAAATGTGTGAAACTGAAAAAAGGAGGAAGATGAAGGGAAAATTCACTGCCGCCTCTTTATTCGACTACATTCATATCGAATGGTAATTAGTGCAAAATGATAAGTAAGGAAAACGCACACACACACAAGCAAACACACAATCTTGTATTTCTGTCTTTGAGGTGATTCACTGATGTAATACATTCTCCAGCCCTTTACCCTAAAGCAGGCCTTGTTCTGATGGCAGTTAACCACAGTTTCAAACTAGCCATAACCCTAATCCTAAACCTACCCTTATCCTAACTCTAATCCTGATTCTATTTCTAACCTTAACCATAACCCTAATACTAATCCTAACCCTAACCAAAAACCCTAATCCTAACCTTAACCCTAACCATAACCCTAATCCTATCCTTAACCTCAACCATAACCTTAACCCTAATCCTAACCCTAAACCCTTAAAACGCCTTAAAATATACACCCTAAAATGTAATGCGTTTGGAGACGTGTTTAGTCCCCATAACATCATAAGTGAAGGGGCGGGGCTTCTGTATTTATCAGTAGCAAATTCTGTACACTGCAATGGCCTGGCGAGCTGTCCAGGGTGTCCAGTTGGGCTCCCAGCGACCCTAATTTGGATTAAGCAGCTCGGAAAATGAATGAAGATTTCTCGTTTACTGTAAAACGTTTGACAGGTGAATTATCTCCTGTGAGCGTTATAACGGCTGTAATATAAACAGATCTTATATTGGGCAAGGGGTCGCGACCTTAGAGAACAGTTTGGTACAGTTTGAGGACTGTTTGGAGATTAGTATTATTTTTTTAATTTCAACTTCAATTGCATGAACCATGAGGAATTTAAGAGAAGATGGAGAATACTCCAGAATAGTTAGAGAATTGTTTGGGAATTTTTGCTGATGTTTTTAATAAATCTGAATTTATTATTATATTTTTTTTATGCTAGAAGGTTTGTGTGACTTCACACCATAAGAGAATCGGGCCCTGAAATCTAAATTAATATCTGTAACAGTGAGAATCTTAAACTGATGAAGTTCCTTTATTTATCTGAACTCCACCTGCTTTGCTCCAGCTTTTCTCTCACACATTCTTCTTTTCTTTTCTTTCTTTCTCATGTATTTGTTGACGAATAATCCTGGTGTTTCGGTCCTGCTTAACATCGGAGCTCATTTGGCCTCAATCAGCTGTAATTACTGCATAATTGTTCTTAAATGAGATCAAGGAGAGATGAGTGGCACACATTCCCACCCAACCTGTGGGACATCATCCAGGGTCTCATAAACACACTCGCAAACACTCAAACACACACTGTACCCACACACACACCTCACCGTGTTAATACCTCAATCACTGATGTGGAAATCGACACATGACCATCTCCGAACTGCCCACTGAACCACTCCCACCATATCGTCCTTATAAAGCAGTGTAATAAACATCAACCTCACTCTCATGACAGTACCTGAACTACCCTTAACGTTAAGTGGAATTCATTCATTCATTTGCTAAACTGATTACTCTTTCTAGGGTCGCGGGGAGGCTGGAGCCTATCTCAGCGGGCTACACCCTGAACAGCTCGCCAGTCCATTGCAGGGCCAACACGCTCACGCAAAACCATTCACACTCACACCTAGGGGCAACAGACAGTTAGCCTAATGTGCATGTCTTTGAAGGAAACTGGAGTCCACACCCGGGAGTTTGATCCAGAGCCCGGGAACCCAGTGAGGCGGACGTGCTAACGCCACTGTTCCTCCCTACGGTGGTTTGAAAAGTGTTGCATATTTTGTGCAGCATTATTTCTTCTCTTATTATTTCCCAATTTTTTTTTCACCCCATCCTTCAGCGTAATCCTTGGCCTCTTGGATGCCTCTCTGACTTATCCCCTCATCCCTGCTCTAGCCACTCACACACTGACTCAATCATAGCCGGGACTTTCCACAAAGCTGGAGAGTGATGAGCGTATAAAATCCTGTTTGGAGTTCCCCCAAATTTTGTGTTACAGATTCAGTAAACATGTGAAAGAAATCCCTCTTTGTGTGTGTGTGTGTGTGTGTGTGTGTGTGTGTGTGTGTGTGTGTGTGATTTGGTCCTGCTATGGCCTGGCAAGCTGTTCAGAGTGTACCCGTCTTTCACCCAGAGTCGGCTGAGATAGGCTCCAGTCTCCCTGTGTCCCTAATAAATGATAAAGCAGTTCGGTGAATGAATGAATGAAATGGTCAGGGGTTGGGTAGGAGGGTAGGAGGGCAGGAGTGATGGTCAGATTCTGAATGCGATGCTTGCTGAGTTTCTCAGCATTTTTAAATGTTTTAATTTTTTTGCTAAATAATAAGCATTTAAACAGAGTTATATAAGTTAAACAGCGTGTTATGACTGTGTTATTATAAATACGACCCGGAAAGAAGAGGGAGGGATAGAGAAGTGAAGGCGAGGGCTGAAGACTTTAGGTAAATCAATGAAACGGTGTAGGTTGGGATGGAGAGATAATGAAGAGGAGGATGAGGAGGAAGTGCTTAAACAACAGCAAGAGAGGGAATATAATGATACAACATGTGCCTTAATGATGCCTTAAGGAAACAATGGACTTAAACAGAAAGGGCTGAAGAAGGTCTGATCAATGGACATGCGAATGGGAGGAATAAGAGAAAGTGGGGAGAGAGCAGCAAAGAAAGGGATTGAGAGGGAGACAGAGAAAGAAAGAATTAGTTATTTCCCTGCAGGACTCATTAAACACTTTCTAAATCCCCCTGCACTTGTCCTGGAGAGAGAGAGAGAGAGAGAGAGAGAACTGGTGGAATGAGAGATCACACGGCAGAGAGGAGAGGAAGAGGATGCTTATGAAGTGTAATCAGAAATGAATAGAAAGAAAAGCAAACAATACAAATAAACAGAAATCAAAAATAGCGATATGAAAAGGTAAGAAGGGAGAGAGCAGTTATATGTGATGAAGGAATTAATAGATAAAAGATGAAACACGGGATGGATCGGGATTGAAATGAATGGATGATTTTTGGGTGGACGGATGGATGGATGCATGAATAAATGGATGGATAGTTTGGGGGATGGATGGATAAATTGCTAAATAGATGAATGAATTAATGAACAAATGTATTGACAGATGAATGCTTTGATAGACGGATGGATGGATGGAGGATTCACTCAGACTTTAAAGCAGAGTGCACGTATCTTGAATGAGGTTGAGGTCAGGACTTGTTTTATGTTTAATGTTTTATTCATTGCACAACCAGATCTGATGGGAGTTTGGGATGCATCCAAGTTTCTGGTGGTTGGAGGTTATCCAGCCTTCGTCCGTCATTATTACACCTACTCTATATAATCCACCGGTTCCACTGGCAAAACAGGAAAACAGCCCCCCCACCATACTACCTCCACCATGTTACCACCATGTCACCAACACAGTGCTACCAACACCATGCTACACCATACGACCATCACATGCTACCAACACCATGCTACACCATACGACCATCACATGCTACCACCACTATGCTACACCATATGACCATCACCATGCTACCACCATTGTGCTACACCATACGACCATCACCATGCTAACACCACCATGCAGTGCAAGGCAGTGGTGGTTTAGTGGTGAAGGCGATGGGTTACTGATCCGAAGGTCAGCGGTTTAATCACCACTATCACCACTGTTGGGCCCTTGAGCAAGACCCTTAACCCTCAATTGCTCAGTTGTATAAAAATGATCATTGTAAGTCACTCTGGATAAGAGCATCTGCCAAATGCTGAAAATGTGATTCTACCACCACCATGCCACCAACACAGTGCTATCAACACCATGCTAACACCTCCATGCTACCACCACCATGCTTTACAGT
Organism: Neosilurus hyrtlii; assembly: GCA_028564935.1. NCBI lineage: Eukaryota > Metazoa > Chordata > Actinopteri > Siluriformes > Plotosidae > Neosilurus > Neosilurus hyrtlii. Next base: position 2,231 of record JAOUQZ010043967.1, on the reverse strand, counting down.
CATTCCTCCAGTCATCGTAACCAAGCCTTTATTCAGGAGCCTTTCTCTTTATCCATGGGATGAAATTTGAAGCAGAAGATAAATTTCTTGGAAGTCAGTCTCTCAATCGTAATGTAAAACTATAGGCAGTGACACTGGTGCTCCAACAGCTTCCAGTTCATGGCAAACCCGTACCTTTTAGGTTCCTGACTATCCAAACCAATTTCCTCTCAGCTGAAGATAACAGATCTTCTTCCAAACAGTGACAGAGTGTTCTCACTTTCCAGCTGGAGTCAGTCTTCCTCACTAACAGGAAGTTAATAAGCTTTAACTTTAAAAGATATTTTACAACTTCCAGCACCAGATAATTATCAATTATTAAACTGTTATAATAGTTTTATATTAATGATGTTTTAATGTATGTTGTACAGTCATTCTGCACCAGAATAAGAACACTTTAAAGAAATAATTAAAAGCCCGATGTTGCTCTGACATTGATATCCATAAGGAGAGTGTATAAACTCAATAAAAACCATGAAGAGGGAGATGGTGGATGGGAGGATGAGGAGGGAGATGGTGGGTGAGAGGATGAAGAAGGAGATGGTGGATGGGAGGATGAAGAGGGAGATGGTGGATGGGAGGATGAGGAGGGAGATGGTGGATGGGAGGATGAAGAGGGAGATGGTGGATGGGAGGATGAGGAGTGAGATGGTGGATGGGAGGATGATGAGGAAGATGGTGGGTGAGAGGATGAAGAGGGTGATGGTGGGTGAGAGGATGAAGAGGGAGATGGTGGATGGGAGGATGAAGAGGGAGATGGTGGATGGGAGGATGAAGA
>JAOUQZ010043965.1:0-12227 GCA_028564935.1 Neosilurus hyrtlii | reverse complement strand
CACACACACACACACACACACACACACACACACACACACACACACACACAGACACACACACACACACACAGACACACCTTTGTCTGGCACAGTCTCTGGTTCTTTCTCAGGTAGTGTGATATAAAAAAACTCTTCAGGGTTGGCCTTTACCATCTTATCAAAGGTCATTTGGTTCATGGTGCGAGCATACTCCAGGTGAATCTCTTTTTCTAGATGGTCCACACACTGCTGCAAACTGTTTTGTACAGATATACACACATATAATAAGCATACATGACATTTACTCAACAAGTAGCACATATGTATATGTATGTAGTTGCTGTAATTGCTTGCTACATAATAAGTATGGTTAAAATTAGGAAAAGTTTAATAAGTTTTAATAACATTTTATTAACCCACCATACCAAGGTTGGGTTCTGTACTTGGAAAGTTCATTGATTCATCATTCAGTTTCTAAGCAGTCTAAACCTAATTAGTGTTGTGGGGAGGCTGGCGCCTATCTCAGCTCTGGGTGAAGGCAGGGTACACCCTGAAGAGCTCGCCAGTATCACACGGCCAACACACACACAACCATTCACTCTCACACTCACACATAGGTACGATTTGGAACAGCCTGTCTAATTGCCTACTGTGCATGTGTTTGGACTGCGGGAGGAAACCAGGGTACCCAGAGGAAACCCATGCAAGCAAGGGGAGAACATTCAAACTCCACACAGAAATGCCCAAGCCTGGGAATCGAACCCAGACCTTCTTGCTGTGAGGCAAAAGTGTTAACCACTGCGCAACTGTGCCATCCTACTTTAAAAATTCAAAAATAAAACAAGTTAATCGGTCCAAATTATGATCATAGTTCATATTAGTTTTCGGTGCATAATTCATAGTATATGCAATTTATTTTACACCAGTTTTAAAATTAATTATTATTTTTAGTTTTATTATTAATTATGTGATTTATAAGACTTTCTCTCTGGGTCTCTCACTGTGGAAATTGGAGCCTTGGCGTGCTGAGGGTGATGGTTTTAATGCGCTGGAGGCTGGTGGGCGGCAGTGTCGGGGTCCCGCTCCAAATTGGCATGCAGGCCACAGACAAATGGTAGTGCTGAAGAGCCTTGGCCTTGTCCCTGGCGCTACAGGCGAAATGGATCCTCTGAGCAAAGATACGTGGGTCCTCAGCGCAGAACTGAAGCCGGATTCGCGGAACCCAGTACTGATTTGATTGCAGAGGGTCTGAGATAAAGGAGTATAGTCAGATAACTGGTGTGCATCAAAAATTGATTAAACTTCTCAGTCAATGGGTCATGTGAAAAAAAAGGTGACCCTATTTCGTCAAATAAGTCCGGCGCTTTTGTTTGGCACTTGCCTTTTTTTCCATGTGCTCCACCCAGAACAGGTTTGCCCGTTCTGTCTCTTACACGGCCACTGGGATCTGCTTTTTGTACCAGGAACTGCTTCTTCTCTGGCCTGTAATCTAGAACCCCGACAGACTGCCACGTATACTCAGAAGTACTCGTCTTCTGCTCCTCTACATCAAAGAACGCAAAAAGAGAAAGGCACATATACTGTATGTCTGCTTGTAAAATCCTTTTACAGAATTCTGGTTTGAGAATGTTTTGTACCAGCTGATATCGGATCGTGTGTAGGAAGGAAAGCTTTGGCAGGAACAGGTTTTTGGTCACTCGAGCCCTGCTCACAGCCCAGAGCTAACCAGTCCTCAGCTGTGCGGCAATCAAACTCCTCACTATCAAATATCTGGAAAGACATGTTGATATGCAGAAAGTAAACAACGAATAAGAATATTACACAAATGAACTAATATTAGTGCAACATGATAAAGACAGTGATAATAATTAAAGAAGAACCTCCAGGGGCAGGTATTTAACAACTGGCGGGCTACAGCATGACAGACAGGGGATCTCTGGTTGACCTCCAGTGCTCATGGTTGTGGGTACCAGCTGACAATCAATGCCAAGATCATCCAAAAGATGGGGGATGTGTAACTTCTGATACTCCCGTCTCTGCCTAAAAAAAGACCATATTATCCAAAACCATCTGGGACACTAATTTAACTGTATTTAATAAAAATGCTTCTGCTTGAGTTTCTTGGTGGAAAACTGACTTGTGAATCTTTCAAGAGAAAAAAGGATCGCTATCCCACCCTGAATGGTTTTAAATTTCAGTAACAGGTACAGTGTGTGATGTGGAAAATGGGCCACCATTTTCTATAAAATGTTTGGATCACAAAAAATGCACTACATGGTCAAATGTTTTTGGACACCTGACCATAATACCCAGTACTTGTCTGGAATCATTCCAGATCTATTTACACCTTTGCTGTTATAATAAGCTTCACACTTCTGGGAAGGATTTCCACTCAATTTTGGGGCATGATTGTGTGGATTTGTGTTCAGCCATTGACAATAGCATTAGTGTAGAGGTCAGGAATTGATGTTGGGATGAAGTGGTCTGGGGTGCAGTCGGTGGTCCAGCTCATCACAAAGGTGTTTAGGTGGGTTCATGCAGGTCACTCGAGCTCTTCCAGTACTTGGTACACCACGGTACTTCATGGAACTCACTTTGTGCACAGAGGCACTGTCATGCTGGAATAGGTTGGTTCTTTTAGTTTCAGTGAAGGGAAACTACCGCTACAGCATACAAAGACAGTCCATCGAAACAGATCACGGTGTGCTCCCTCTTCTCTCTGCTTTAATGATGGCAGGAGCTAAAAAGTTATAAACAGACAGTGATAATTTAGAAATGAGTACCCCAACAAACACCTCTCCTATTTAAAACCCAGTCACTTAATCTTTGGGACCAAAAGGTTGCTGGTTCGAACCAGCAGGGAAAATGTGTGGCGGTGGGGTAGTGAGCTGCACCTTCCCTTCCTCCAACTTCATGGCTGAAGTGCCCTTGAGCAAGGCACCTAACCCCCAGCTGCTCACAATGTGTGTGGCAGCCCACTGCTCCAAGTGTGTGTTCACTGTTTACGTGTGTGTGTGTGCTCACTTTGGATGGATTAAATGCAAAGGCAATAATTTCCCTTGTGGGATTAATACAGTATATTAAACTCAAAATCAAAAATCAAAATAAAAGAATTATTGCCTAGTCGCATAATCATGCTCTCACTGCTAACTTTTCTCACTTCTCAATCTCAATCTTGCGCGACAAGCCAAAGGACAGCTGAACTTTAGGTATGTAGGCTCCTGAGGGAAAGTCCATCTGCTGCAGGATCTGGGTGGTTGGTCCATGACAGTCCTTCTGGATAATACTGAACAGATTAGCAGGGGTCTGGAAGGACCTTTCCTTTGCTACAAGAGAAGAAACACAGGAGGAGACAAAGATTTACATAAATACTACAACTAATAATAAAAAAAAAATAATAATAATAGTATAACTGTTCTTTAAAATGGTGTAATACAATGAAACTGAACAGTTTTACTCTTCCAAGTGTTTGAGTCAAAGCCAGACTGCCGCAGTAAACTGGGCTGCATCACAGGGCGCTGTATACAACAACACACAGAGCACACCCTGTCAGTGATTAAAATACAGACAGTAAAAGTTTGTCCAACAGACACAGTAACAGAGAGTAAAAGAACAGTACTATTTTTGCTTTCATTGCGCTTTCTTGTTATACTCCTCGATCCTGTTCTATTGGGAAGGGAGATATAAATGAAACAATGCCAGGGTGGACAAACCACCACAGCAAGCAACAAGACATCCATTCTTACTAAGCCACAACATTAATTATGTGTTTTATACAAATTTGGTTATTTTACTCCCACACAAAAGGTTCTTAGTTATACCAAATGTCTATTCATTTTATTATTACTCCTAACTTTTTTAAGTGGCTAGCACGTCCACCTCACAGCAAGAAAAACCTTGGCTTGAGTCCCAGGCGTGATGAGGGCGTGTGTGGAGTTTGTTCTCCTCGTGTTAGCGTGAGTTTCTGTTGGGTACACTGGTTTCCCCCCACAATCCAAAGACAAGCACATTAGGCTAACTGGCTGTTCCAAATTGCCCCAAGGTGTGTGTGTGTGTGTGTGTGTGTGTGTGTGTGTGTGTGTGTGTGTGTGTGTGTTAGCTCTGCGATGGTCTGTTCATGGTGTACCCCGCCTTTGCGCGGTGTCGGCTGAGATGGGCTCCAGCCTCCTTGTAACTCTAGTTGGATTAAACATTTACCAAATTTGTGACAAATGAGTAAGTGATGAGTGAGCTATATTTTTTATATTCACCATCTGAATTTAAAGGTGAACTATGTAGGATTTAGTGACATCTAGCGGTGAGGTTGCAGATTCCAACAAACTGCCTACCCCTGTCTCTGAAATAATACTCAAACAATATTCAAAGATTATAAATTTGACTGGTATATGAAACAACACTAGATATAGTGCATTACCAGTAATATGCTACATCATATACTACAGTACACAGCTGGGTGGAAGGTAACAGGTTTTTTTTGTTGGACTTTACTGAGAGGCAGAAATTGGACAGTTTTACACATACATGTGGTGTAGCTGCTGATGTGCTCTGCTCTCCACGGCGATATTTTCTTAAGGGGGGCAGTTTGTTCTTATGGCGCTGCAGTGGATTTGCCCTGTGTTCTCCTGACCTGGGGTTATCAGGAGGTTGTGGAAGGAAGGTACCAGATCCTTGAGAAAGGGTTTGTTGCATTTTCTGAGGATCCATTTTCCTAACAGTCAGAGTGAAACGGAAATATGGTTAATAAGATACAACAGGTGTGGAATAGTTTAATGACAGTTCACATGACACCGTAGACAAATTAGAATAGTCTAGAAATTGACAGAAATCGACTGTAGAGTGGCTGATTGCCCTATGTCACAGGGTGCCTTCATGTGTGTCTTCCTTCTGGCTCTCCCTTTTTATTTATCCTGTCAGAGTCAATCATGCTGGAGTCCCTGCTTACACTTAGCACTAATAGACTAATAGACAGTTATGAGCATACCTAACTACCTCTGTGTGCGTGTGTGTGTGTGTGTGTGTGTGTGTGTGTGTGTGTGTGTGTTTGTTGAGGTACACGTGCTACTTCTGAGATATCAGTGATCCTGATCTTTCTGCTCTATAAATCCTGTGATCTATTGTGATGTGCTGCTACTGGTTGGAGTTCTCATCTTAGAATCCCCTTGCTTCTGCTGATGATGTTCCATATTGACTATATTTATACTCAGCAACTCTGAAGATGACTTTCACTGCTGGTAATATAAACTCTTGTACTAAAATATTTTAAGACAACAATTATCATTACAGCTATAAGATAACCAATTAGCCTTTGTGTGAAACTATAGTGAAGTTTCTGCTACATGGTTTGTATTTTTATCTGGTCTCACCCAAATGAGGTTTGCCCTTCGAGTCTGGTTCTGCTCGTTTCTTCCGCGTGCTGTCTGGGCTGTTTTTCCTTGCCACCTTCGCCACAGTCTTGCTCATTAGAGATGTGTAGGGTTTATAGAGAAATGTTTAAAATCATGAGTTTCAATTTTTCAACAAATTTGATTTCCTACTGTACGTAAAGCTGCTTTGTGACAATGTCATTCGTAAAAAGTGCTATACACATACAACAGAACTAAACTGAATTAAAATAACTCACCGCAACTTATGTACTCTCCAGACTACATGAAATGTTTAAGAAATTAATTGAAAAATGAAACCTAAATTTTTTTTTAAACATTAGCCAGGTGTGTTACACTTCATTAATTCCTTCCAAATATATTAAAATTATCAACTTATACACAAACAAAATGTTCTCCTAACATCTACTACTTTCTCAGTAATTCTCAAAGCATACCTTTTATCACCTGTAAATATTACAATTCGCAAATTATTTGTTGTTCAAGAACTTTTCAGTCTCTCAGGAAATCTGTTAAGCTGTAACTCCACAACGCAGCAACGGTTGCCAAGGAAGTACCATTCCCAGCTGCTGAGGAGGGAAATCTGGGTAAAACCATTTCATGAGTATAAAAGGGGTGTAAAATATCTCCAAAATGTTATTTCACGTCCAGCAAAATTTATTACAAACATTTTCTCATTTTTTTTCCCTGATGATTTCTATAAGTTTTCACACTTTACAGAAACACGTGATAATATGTGCAGTGTGTTCATTCATTCATTCGTTCCTTCATTTTTTAAGCCACTTAATCGTAATTAGTGTTATGGGGAGGATGGCCAATCTTAGCCGACTTTGACAAAGGCAGGGTACAACCTGAACAGTTCACCAGACCATTGCAGTGAATGGTTTTATGTGTGGCCAACACACACTCACACCTAGGGACGATTTGGAACTGCTAATTAGGAAACCCACTTGACCACGGGGAGAACATGCAAACTCCGCACAGAAACACCCGAGCCCTGGAATCGAACCCAGGCCTTCTTGCTGTGAGGCGGATGTGCTAACCACTGCACCATTTAAAACTTTGATATAAAGTATATCAGTATGATATTTGATGTTATACTATATAATGCCCAGATTTTTTTCAGACGTTTTCCAGCATAATAAATAGTAAAAATTTTTATCTTCCCGCAGACCAAAGACATACACACCAGGTTAATTGGCTGTTTAATTTTGCCCCTAGGTTTGGATGTGAGTCTGAATGGTTTTGTGTTTTGCCCAGCGATGGTCTGGAGAGCTGTTCAGGGTGTATCTGAGTGTACCATCTCTTTGCCCAGTGTCAGTTGAGATAGGCTCCAGTCTCCCTGTGACACTTGTAGGATTACTGGCACCCCTGCAGTTAAAACATGATGACACTTTCACTGGACCGAATAACGTTTTTTAATCTTATTTAACCTTTAACCTTTAGCTATTTTTATATTTTATACTTATGATAATTGTGAGTAATCTATAGCTTTATTACATGAGAATACACCACCATTCCCAAAACACTTCTCAAACAATGAATTATTACTATTATATTATGGTTATATATTGTCAATAGTTTGACATCAGTGCAATAATGAATTTAATAAAAATACTAATAGTAATGACTGACATTTTCTTTTTTTAATGGGAAAACTTCAAAATTCAGACCTGAAAGAGATCACAGATAGTGTGCAACTATTACACTGTACTCTATTACACTATTACACTATTATGTGCACGTCTTTGTACAGCCTCTTAGTAAAGTATGTAAACTACTTGACATGTCTGCTTGACATGTCTGCACTCATAATGTGGCACTTATGGCCATATAGGGAAAAATACAAAGGTTGTGTATTCGGGCAAAGTTCAAAACAAAGGACTAAAAGCATATACTTTTTGACTTTTGAGGGCAGATCATGACTCACATTACTTTAGAGAAACAGAAAGGGCAACAACTGAGAGATTATCAGTAGTATCAGAAAGCATGCGGAGAACTGAGTTGACTAATGAAACTCGATTAATCAGCTACAAGCATGAAAATGTTCTACTCACAATCACATGCTTTTAGAAGCAAAGAACCAATGATGCATTAATTATCAAAAATAATAAATCTGCTCTAAGGAAGACAGACTGATGATTGATGAAATTTGTATAGTCTCCAATTACTTAAAAACCTAATAATGTAATCACAGAGGGTTTGGCTGGGCAGCACAGTGGCATAGTGGTTAGCAAGTCCGCTTCACAGCAAGAAGGTCTTGTGTAGGATTCCCAGGCTAGGGCATTTCTCTGTGGTATTTGCATGTTCTCCCCATGACTGTTTGGGTTTCCTCCGGATACTCCGGCTTCCTCCCACAGTCCAAAGTCATGTACTTTTGGCTGTTCCTAATTCACCAAAAGTCTGGATGTGAGTGTGAATGGTTGAGTGTGAGTTGCCCTACAGTTGTCTGGCGAGCTGTACAGGGTGTACCCCACCTTTATTTAGTATCATCTGAAACATCAGTCCTCCCTGCGACCCTAGTAGTAGGATTATGAGGTTCAGCAAATGAGTGAGCGAATGAACGGTTTTAGCTGCCATTTTGAAATCACTATGTGTTGTTTTTGAGTTGGTAAAATACCAAACCTCACTCTAGTGAACCAGGAATGAGTTTCAGGACCACGCTCCTATGCTGATGGCCATGGGAAGGCCTAGATCATGTACCATATATACACAACTCTGACTCTATCTCATCAGACTCAACTTCAATTTAAAGTCTTTTTCCTACAATGATGTAATTGTTGCTGAAACTTCAAAGTGTTCCAGTGGAGTGTGACTGACACCTCTCTCATCTCAGGCGTAATCATGACTTCAGTCGCTCCCATGAGACTCGTCTGTACTGATCTGTAATAGAGAAAAAGAGAAGCAGCTTGTTGAAAATGCCGTTATCTGAGATGTAATCTGCACAGTTTGTGCTCAGCTCCAGGCTTGTGTTCTTAGAATTACTTACATGTGTTCAGGCCTGTTGACATGATGTGCTCAGAGAAGGGGTTTGAGTGTTAGTGGGTTGCTGTATCAGAAGTGAAAAAGATATTTGCACACAAACACACACAACACACTCCAAATTTCCATCCACCCTATCATTTAATTCTCCTCATTACCTCATTAGAAGTGAATTTTTACAGCGTGATACAGCAGTACTGGAGGTCATGCTTGCTTTACTGTGGCTCCTGTTTTACCGTAATGAGGGCAGCATGTGCTTCTAACTCTTCCTCTGAACTAATTCTCTCCAACATGTAACTCTTTAGAATCATGGCCTTTGTGTAAACTTCAATATTGCAAAATCTTCCAAAAAAAGTCTTATGGCAGTAGTTTGGAGGAGTGTCATCCCTACAAGGAGTAAACATTTTTAATGCACCATTTTTCTTTCATGTTCTCCTTTTCTTTTATATTTTATGCCAAAAAAGCACTTTTAATCAAATCTAATGTAACATAGTGTAGTATAAATAAATAAATGATCCAGCAAACCTTGGAATAAATTGAAAAAATAGAATTGATTAATGTCATTCCACTAACTCTCCATTAACTATTTGTCCACAATTAACATGACATATTTACAACTATATAAAAGAAACAAACAGGAACCAACCTACAGTTAGAATATTTTCCTTCATTTTTCAACAAAAAAAATGACCTTGAGGAATTAGTTGTTAAATCATATGTGTACTGATGAACATCCTGGTTCTGTACACCATACATCACTGCCTAACCATATAGCTCATAAATGTATAAAGAGTTATGAAGTTATGAGTGTAGAACATGTGGCGTAGACATAAAAATGTACTGCCTGGATTCATCTAAATTCATGTATGTCATGCATGCCAATAAAACACCCCATAAAACACCCCAAAAAACCTAATTTTATTCAGTGTAATATACTGATGGAATTTGTGAAAGGAAAGTCAGTAAGGTCTGTACATCTTGTTTTTGTGCCAAGCAGTTCATAAATTTAAAAAAATCATTCGTTTTGCTTATTAGTTAAATGCTATGTCTGAGCTGTAGATTCAAATACATTTCCCTGAGGCCTGAGAGGTTAAAGTGGTACTCACTCTTAAATATGTGTTTTAGCTGTTAACTAAAGTGCATTAAAATACACAAATGCAAAAAAAAAAATTATGTTATGGTTTAAAAATGACCTGAAACACCATATCCTTATTAAAACAAGGCCCATGCTGGTGTAGAGTCAACTGTTTCTATGTAACTTATCTATATAACAGGATGTTTATGCTCTTTAAAACTAGCCAACCATGAGCCATTATGTGTTTTATTTCCCATAATCAGTTAATTTTGTCTGAATACAAAAGTTTACCATCTGAAACCATCCCGGCTCACGTGCTTAGTATCTCTTATTCACCTGGTTTACATCTTGTTTTGGTTCTGTAACAAATAATAACAAAACTGTGTGACCAGAGAAACAATTATTTTACATCAACTCGAAATATAGTTCATCTTTGATTCATGTTTACTTTTATTGCTTGAGCCAATAATCACAATCAAATGATTAATTTGCTAAAACTTAGATTTTTCACTGCTCACATCATCCATGTCTGTGTTGATGTTTGCCATGTTCACTGATGATACTTCTGCATTCTCTCCCCCAGATGGCATGCACACTATGTTTACACTCTCCAGATCATCATGCCCAGTGCAGGGTTTGTTGACACTTATGAACAGTATTAAGGGACCGGTTTTAAAATTAAATCTTGGCAGATAGCATTTTATTTCCAAGAGAAAACAGTGCATTTCATGTAAAACTGTAACATGTAATTTCATGTTCATTTTAAATATGTACTGATCAAAACTTGTTATTCACTTGTTATCCCCATCCCTGTCCAACCCCACCCATTCTTTAGTTCCCTTTAATCCCCCAGCTCATTTTATTTAGCAAAATTATGCAGTGGGTAAAGTTAGGCTCAGAGCCAGGGATTGAAGTTACACTTTAAAGAGCTCCGCCATTATATATGGCCATCATCTGTGCTTAATTTTGGCTGAAATGTTTACGGCATCATAGCAGCGTTTGTCCCCTCGATACCACCACGCTGCTGAGCTTTCTCATGTTTTATGAGCAAATAAGAGAAATCTGACGCCCTGTTACGGTGACAGGTCTATTAAGTCCTAAAAGTGGCATCTGTTAAGGGTCAGACTTTCAGATGTGAGGGGAAATTTAAAGGTGACCCCATAACCTTTGAGAGCCTAAAGTGGCCAAAAGGGTCAAGTGTGGGATCCAGGTGGATACCATAGGTCCTTGTAAAGAAGAAAGGAATGCGTGTTAGTCCTGGTCGTTTCTTATTTGGAGTTTGAACAAAGAACAAAGACTGAGATTCAAAGTAGTCATAAAAAAATCACTGAAAAGCTCCTGAATATCTGACACTTTAGACTTGTCAGAACTCAGCATTAATTTGATTTTATGTCATTTGTTTTCAAATAAAAGCGTAAAAATAATTCATTTTGCATGGTTAAAGTTGGAATTAGTGTCAGATTTAAGTGTGACATGATATTAATTTGATGCATTAATATCAGTGGAAGGTCCTCAGAAGTCAGTAAGACAAACCTGTGTGTGTAAGGAATGCATGTGCACAGACAATTTTTCCAGTCGCTGTTGTGGAAACTAATTTAATATGCACTGAGGGATGCTGGGATACCTTTTTTTTTCATTTCATTTAACAGAGTTATGATTTACAGCTGTCGAATGCTTTGGGATTCAAGCAGAGTGTCCTGAGTGGGTTCAGGAGAGACCAGGAGGAAGGACTGCAAGTTTCCACCGGAACAATTTCAGAAACTTGGGAACTTTACTGGAGGAATCAGAGCCAAATATACCTTCTGTGTCTCCAGATTTACTTGCTTTGTTCCTAAAACAAGATCATTTTATATTCCTGTCTCAAGGTAGGGTCTTTTCTGCAAATTCAGACCTAATAAAGGTCAGGTCAGTGTGGAGTTCTCTCTAGCAGGTTCTACCCAGGTCTGCATGGTTTTCTGCTGGCATCCTTAGTTTCCCTGGATCCACAAACAGTCAGGTCAGAAGGACTGGTTATGCTAAATTGGCAGAATGGGTGTTCACGATGCCCTGCAATACACTGGTGTATGAAATGGCATGCATCTCCAAGTCTTATGGGATAAGCTCTGGATCCACTGTAATCCTGACCAAAAAGATTTATTAAAGATGAATGTATGAATCCTGCTTTCTGTTGTACAGTAGGAACTGAAAGAACATGGCAGGAGCCCAACCTGAAATGTGCAGAACTCTTTAATTCCTCTAAAAGTCGGACAGTAAAGTACAGTTTAAGCACAGAATGCAAATGTCATAAGCAAAAAAAAATCATGGAAAAAACCAAACAATCAAAAACAAAACAAAACAAAACAAAGAAAAAACAATGTTTACAAATATTCATCAACATTCTCATAGTTTATTGCTACCTGCTGAATCAATTAAAATCATTATCAATGTATTAGTCCTTTAATAGTCTGCGCTTCATTCCTGCAATAATCCTCGCTTCTACTTTGCCGGATCACTGTGTTTGTGTTGAGTGAGTTTTTGCTATTTTGGCTTGTTAGATGCCAAGATTGTGGTTTGTGTTTAACTGACTCTTAAAAAAGGATTTATTACATTCATCCAAAACATTATTTTCATTTAATCTTCCTATTGGGTAATCATGTTAAATTATAGAATCGTTTCATTAGCAAGCAAATGTGTATGTGTATCACGTTTTACAGAGGCGCACATGCAATAATGCAGGTAGAGATATAAAATGACATCACACACACACACACACACACACACACACACACACACACACACACACACACACACACACACACAGAGTATGTACA
>JAOUQZ010043964.1:0-12227 GCA_028564935.1 Neosilurus hyrtlii | reverse complement strand
GTGAATGGTTGTGTGTGTGTGTGTGTGTGTGTGTGTGTGTGTGTGTGTGTGTGTGTGTGTGTGTGTGTGTGTGTTGACAAAGGACTGGTGAGCTGTTCAGAGTGTATTCTCCCTTCACTCCAAGTCAGCTGGTCAATCAGTTCTTAAAAAAATAAAAAATAAATAATAATAATAATAAAAAATCAGGTTTTTTTAAACAGCTAAAACAATGATGGCAAGTATACATAATAATATAATAATTTGAAAATCATAATGAATCAACATTATTAAGGGGAATGCAAAATAAAGAGCTATTATCCTATTTTAAAAAAAAATCAAGTAGCAGAACTGCAATTAGGTGGAATTGAATGTGAGGGTTTAAAGCACTTTGAATATGTTTATACCTCTAACAAACTAAAGAAATGATAAAATATATGTAATGAATACATTACAGTGAAATTACTGACCAATCAGAATTGAGAATTCAGGCAAAAATCAGCAGATGCTCAAGCATAGCGAATATAAATACCAACTTTCAAATGAAAACAGAAAATGACTAACCCTAACCCTGACCCTAACCCCCGAACCATACCCCTTCCCCCTTCCCCACATGTACACATTTAGGGAAAAAAAAAAAATAACTCATTACTCCTGGACATGTCAGCATGATGTAAAACAATCCATCTTTCCTACACTGTACAAATATAGAAGCGACATAGTGACACATCCCACAACATAGAAGCAAATCCCAGTAAAGGCTAAATTGCAGAAAAACATGTGTTTGCTCATTGGTAATGCTTCAGCAAATAAGAAAATGATCACCGGTGGGAGATAAGAAACAAATGTCATGATCAAGCTGCTAAAGATGGTGTAAAGAGCTTGTTTTTTCTGTGGATGAATGGTCTTGTTTCCAGATGGATCCGGCTTTTGCAAAGAACAAAGTATGGAAATGTCACAAAATGTAATGACCGGTAGGGCGATGGTCAGTGGAGCACAGGCGAAAGGACTAGTGAATATGTGGTTTACATAAGCCAAGATTACCCCAAAACAAAAAATGACCAGCCAGACCATCCAAGAGATGATGTTTCTAATCATACTTAAATTCTTACTGGTTTTATACAGTATGGGGTGAACCACAGCAAAATAACAGTCACCACAAATACAAGCCATAAACAGAGGTCTTCCACACATGGGTAGAGCATGAATGAAGCTGATTAACTGATAAAGGGTCACGCTTTTCAGCACCATTATATTGTAGACGGAAGGGAGGATCATGGTAATGAAGATTAGATCAGCGACGTGGAGGTTTAACATGAAGATACCGTTGCATGTGCCTTGTCGATGTCGCCGGAAAAGCTCTCGCAGAGCCATCAGAGATGCTGGAAAGCCGAGGATGAAACAAATGCAGTAACAACAAAGCCAAAACTGAAGCGCGGTGTGATGGTCTGTACATATAAAGAAGCTGTGCAAAGCTTCACTATCATTCTGGAATGATAAATTCTGTACAGGGGGGTCAGTCATTTTGTTCCCTCCTATCGATGAACCGCAAGCAGAAGATGATTCGAAAAAAAAATAAAAAAATATTGTACGATTCAAAATGACTAGGTAACTTTTGCTGGGTAATGTTGCCTCTTTTGGTTCTGGGTAAAACTGAGTCCTGTGTAGATTTTGGTCCCACCTGCATCTCAGGTAGTTTGTTATGTTTTGTTTTTTTTTGTTTTTTTTGACTGTCAAAAATGCAAAACTGCAGTGGTAATGACATCCATTAATCTTTACTGTTCCTTCCACCTAATTTTCATTAATCGTGACCAATTCCCACCCATCAGAGTGCTCTCCTTAATCGCTCGACTGCCTGGCAGGGCAAAAGGGGATAGTGTACACACTCCCCACCCTCCCTTTTTAAGAGCATGGCCAATTTTGCTCTTAGTCATCGAGAGCTGTGGCATTAACAGGATTTGTGCTTGCAGTCTCCGGATACATTGGCTGTAAGCAGCAACTGACTCAATGCTCCCCTTTAACAAATAAATAAGTAATAAATAAATAACTAAATAAATAAATATTATAAGTGCAAGTGCACTCAGTGCTGACAAAGCCTGTGTGGGCATGTGAACACGGATGTAACAGCAAAATCGAGCTCGTAGCTTTAGGACATTTGCAAGTATGGAGCTCCAGAGCTCAGCTAAAAATAAAAATCTACATGTACACTTTCTAGCTAAAAGTATTTGGACACTTTATCATCACAGAGAGATGCCTTTCCTTTTTGTGAGGTCCCGTCAGAGGATTTAGATCTTGCCTGTCTATTTGTCCTGCTATCTGTCCTCTCCTGTACGTGTGTGTTTGATTACAGGCTCCGCCCTGACGATCCTATCTGATCCCTATTTCCTTCCTAGGATAAAAGGCCCGCGGTGTTTTGATCCCGTGCCAGATCGTCTTGTGCCGTCAATGAGAGAGCAAGCGCTATTCACAGTTCACGCTACGACCTAGCCCACCGCTCACAGCGGCTCATGCTCTTTGTTTATTGCGGATCATTTTAATAAACATTCCCGGTTACTCCTACCACATCATATCTGTCCTGCTTTTGGATCTATCTGTCCTTGGTTCTGTGTAACACTTTTCAGAATCATAGGCATTAATGAGGCAATGAATGTGGTCCCCCTCCTCTCTTCTGGGATGTCTTTCCATGAGATTTTGCAATGTGGTTGTGCGGATGTTTGCCCATTCAGTCAAGGGCATTAGTGAGGTGATGCGTTGATGTTGGACAAGATGTTGGTGCACAGTCCATATTCCAATTCATCCCAAAGGTGTTCAGTGGGGTTAAGGTCAGGGCTCTGTGCAGTACCAACATTGGCAGTCTTCATGGATCTCACTTTGTAGACAGGGGCATCGTCATGTTCTTCCTGTGTTTGTGTGGGTTTCCTCTAGGTACTCTGGTTTCCCCCCACAGTCCACAGTCATGCATATTCGGATAATTTGCTGTTTCAAATTGCCCCTAGATGTGAGTGTAAATGGATGCATGTGTGTGTGTGTGTGTGTGTGTGTGTGTTAGCTCTGTGATGGACTTTGGAAAATGAACGAAAGCATGAAAGCTCACAGTGTTCAGGTAATCAGTAGCCTGTTGGCTTGTGGACTGAAGCTGTCCCTAAACCTGCTGATATAGGCCTGGATGCTCCTGTACTGCCTGCCTGACAGCAGGAACATAAAGAGACTGGAACTGATGCATTGTCTGTAGAGATATTGGATGCCTGGCAGTTTAGTCCTGGAAGCTTTGTGTGGATTTGACCACTCACTGTAGGGCTTTTCACTCCATAGCATTACAACTGCCACTCTAGGTCATGATACAGCCGGACAGAATACATGTGATAGTACAGAGAATAGAAGAGACGAATAAAAAGCATATGGAATGCAATGCGTTTGAGAGGACTTAAACGGAATGGTCCAGAGAGGCCTGGAACACAAAGTAAATGCATTAGTGAAACTGTATATACCTGAATGTAAGGCAGCTCCTCTCCATTAAATCAATGCTACTGAATGGTTTAACATCTATAGAAGCCACATATAATGCAGAACCTTTAATGCTTTCAGAGTTGCTGGAAGAACTAGGATGACACATGCTGTAGTGAATGCCATCCAAAGGGCTGGAAATATAGAATACCCATCCTTAGCAGCAATTGTTTTCCGGATGATAAGAACTGTAGTGTATGATGATGATGGGTCAGACAGGTCGGGAAAGCAGACACCCTCATTCAGATGGAACCTCATTTATATAACGAAGCACTTGAGAGCCTTATGCACCCAACAGTGGCAGCTACTGTAGGTGGCATTCAGACTCGAATCCCCCAACCTTCTGAGCAGTAACTCAAACCACTGAGCCATCACTGCACTGCTTACTGCCATTCATTCATTCATTCATTCATTCATTCATTCATTCTCTGAACTGCTTTATCCCACAAGAATAACAGAGGCTGGAGACTTTCTCAGCCGATTCTGTTCAAAGGCGGGGTATGCACACACACACACACACACACACACACACACACACACACACACACACGCACACACACACACACACACACACACACACACACACACATTCACATTCTCACCTCGTACAGCCAAACAGATAAAATGTGCATGTTTTTGGACTGTGGGAGGAAACTGGATTACATGGAGGAAACCCACATAAGCACAGGGAGAACATGCAAACTCCACACAGAAATGCCCCCACTTAGCCTGGGACTTGAACCCAGGACCTTCTTGCTGTATGGCAGATGGACTAATCACTACACCGCCGTGCCACCCTGTTTGCTGTCATGTACTGGTTTTAACATCTGTTATCAAGCCTGTCATGACAAGCGTAACCTGTTAGCCTTTTCTCTGTGATTATACGGTACATAATGATTTCCAATCCCAATACTGGCCAGAATAAAACCTGTTTCCCTCAGTTTATTGTAACCTACTGTAACTTAATTATATTAAATAGGACATTAAACATTACCGGCAGGATTTTATTTTCGAATGGGTTGTTTGCATCACTGAAGTAACAACAACATAGCCGTGCTGGAATGGGTTTATGAGATGAAGCAGCAACAGCACACTTACATTTAGAGGCAATTTGGAACTGCCAGTTAACCTTACATGCATGTCTTTGGATTGTGGGAGGAAACCGGAATACCTGGAGGAAACCCATGCAAGCATGTGGAGAACATTCAAACTCTACACAGAGATGTCCCTACCAAGCCCGGAACTCGAACCCAGAACCTTCTTGCTGTGAGGTAGATGTGCTAACCACTACGCCACCGTCCCACTCAGATCATATCCAACCAATTTAAAAAAAGTAAGAGGGGTGAGGGAGGGATTTTCTGTATAAACCAAACAACCAAACATAATTTTATTTACATTTAAGGAACACCCTTACCCAGAGTGACTTGCATTTGTCTCTTTTTATATACACAATTGAGCGATTGTGGGTTAAGGGCGCTGCTTAAGGGGTCAACAGTGGCACCTTGGGAGTACTGGGACTTGAACCCCTGACCTTCCTTTTCCACTGTCTATTTCAAAGACTTTTATTTCACCAAATTATTCTACATGATCATCCTAATGCCCAAATCCAAAATTCAGTGACATACACATTTTATTTTAAAAACAACATAAATAAAATTTCTTCATCTTCATCTTCATCCTCTTCCGCTTGTTCCGGGGTCGGGTCGCGGGGGCAGCAGCCTAAGCAGTGACTCCCAAACGTCCCTTTCCTCAGCCACTTCTCCAGCTCTTCCGGGGGGATGCCAAGGCGTTCCCAGACCAGCCGAGAGACGTAGTCTCTGTAAATTTTATTACATTATTTCAACCTTATCCTATTACTCCTGCCCTACCCACTACATCTGTTTAAAATCTGATAAAAGCTTGACTCCTTCACCATCCTGGAAGGAAGAACAACAGGGTGTGATTATTTTTATAGTAATTATGGAGCAACATACTTTTTTTTAATATACTGTATTAATCCCACACGGGAAATTAGGTTCTGCATTTAATCCAGCCAAAGTGAGCACACACACACACACACACACACACACACACACACACACACACACACACACACACACACCCTTAGAGCAAAGGGCAGTCACATTGTGGCACCCAGAAAGCAGTCAGTGGATAGGTGCCTTGCTTGATGGTGTTTTTTGAAGTGGTGTGCAGAAAGGCTCACCAGCGTTTGCACTGTTTGAGGAAAATGTAGGTGTGATTGAACCATACTGACCATGTTTTATCAAGCTTTCACTGAATATGTATTTCCTTTTCCCTCTGGTCTCATGGTTTAGTCACATGTCTTTGAAAGACAAGAATTCTTTGAATCAAATTGCTAAATTGTCCAGTCGACTACTTGTCTCAGTCCTCTCCAGCATCCCTGTACAGCACACAGATTCAGCGGATAGCTTCTTCCATTTTAATTTAGTTTTTAGTCCCAAGGAGTAGAACAAACTGTTACAGATGCAGTACTGAATAGGCTGTAGGTAGATTTTGGACATATTTAGTTATTTATTTATTTTATCGCTGATCTATTTATGGTATTTTAACCCGGTAAGTTCCAGCAGGGTCTAACCTGTGATTTTATTTTATCAGCCAGCCTTGATTAGAGGTATTTTGAGTACATGTATCATTATTTGACTAGTTTGTATTATTTATTGTTTTATTCCTTTTATAATTTGTTGAGGAACATTTTAACACTGTAGGTCTTTTATGTTGCGTCTGAATTTTATTTGGGTTTTAATGGATGTCATTATCTTGCCGTCTGCGAAACAAATTTACCTACGGGTACTAATAAAAGTTACCTTACCTTTCCTTACCTTATTTCCACTCATTTGCTAGTCAAATGCTGTATGGGATAAAACAATACTATCATCACTCAGAGAAAGATTTGAATGCTCTCAGTAACCAGGAAAGTCCAGAGAAAACACACTGAGGAGAGAATTGTGACGTTTGGCAGGTGCTGATAATAAATTAGGCATCATGCATCATGGTTTCAGTCAAATATATAAACAGGTCATTTATTCAGAAGTCAGTGTTACACATGGAAGAGAAATTTTCTTTTTAGCCATTTGCAGAGTTGTGTTATATGAATGTAGTGAGAAGTAAATACGCAATAAAGAGTATCTCATTAATATTCTTTACAGTACAGTGCAATGAAACATTATAATCATTTAAAGGATTTAACTGTTCCAATCAGCAAATTAAAGATGTGATAAACTAGCCTTCAATATTGATATATTCAATAATTCACTCATTCATTCGTATCGCAAGGAGGTTGGAACCCATCTCAGCTGATTCTTGGCGAAGGCAGTGTACACCCTAGACAGCTCGCCAGTCCATCAGAGTATTTATGGATCAATTGAACACACACACAACCATTCACACTCACACCTAGAGCCAATTTGGAACATCTAATTACTATGCATGCCTTTTGACTGTGGGAGGAAACCAGATTACCTGGAAGAAACCAGTGAGAACATGCAACCTGGGACTCGAACCCAGGACCCTTTTATTGTGAGGTGGACTTGCTAACCACTACGCCACCGTGCCGCCTCCTGAAAGGCAAATGCTTGTCTTTAAAGATGAACACTGTTGAAACACTAAAGAATCTGTTTTTACTCTTTATACCTGGCAACTCCATGCAACAATCACACGCATGTAATCTTAAAGAAACTAAACTCGTACACTGGGGGCACGGCGGCTCATTGGTTAGCACTCACCCCTTACAGTGTGAAGATTCTGGGTTTGAATCTTGGCCATAGGCTTTTCTGGGTGGAGTTGGTGTTTTTTTTTTTGGCGTGGGTTTTCTCTGGGTACTCTGCTTTTCTCACACAGGCCAAAGACAGGCACATTAGGTCTATTGGTGACTCTAAATTGCCTCTGGGTATAAAAGGTTGCATTTACAGTAATAGCATTTGGTAGACACCCTTATCCAGAATGACTTACATTTTTATTTCATTTCACTGAGCAATTTTAGGGTCAAAGGTCCAATGGAGGCAGATTGGTGGTAATGGGGCTTGAATTCCCAACCTTCTAATGAGCAACTCAGTGCTCAAACCACTGAGCCACCAGGTTGATCATAACTGGCAACTTGTTCATCCAACTTGATTGGTTCTAGCTTCCCATTTATTTTTATAATGTAGAAGTATTTATAATGAACGGATAAATGGATCAACCTGTATAAGTTGGCAGTGAATATATCGGATTTCAGCTTCTGAACTTTTGAATACAGCCTTCTGAGACTTCCAGAAAAGAAATCAATATGAAGGTTTATGTCTTGGATAAAGCTTAAATGAAGCATTATTTTCATGGTGACAGGGTTTCTGTGTGGAGTTTGCATGTTCTTCCTGTGCTTGCTTGGGTTTCCTCCGGGTACTTTGGTTTCCTCCCAAAGTACAAAGCCATTCACACTAGACTATCTTGCTGTTCCAAATTGACCCTGAGTGTAAATGGTTGTGTATGTGTTGCTGTGTACTGGTCTGGCAAGCTGTTCTGAGATAGGCACCAACCTCGCCGTGACCCTACTAGGAGTAAGAGGTTCGGCAGATGAGTGAGTGAGTGACAGCTATATAAATAAACTTAACTAACTTTTACTTTTGTTGCACTTTTGTGAGCTGCCACATGAACTGGTCTGCAAAATGTCTATACACCGAGCTTGCACGGTATGTATTATGCGCTTTTTTGAAATTTTTTTTTAAAATTGCAATCTATTTGGTGTTTGTTTTGTTCTGGAACTGTCAGTAGACTCCTGAGTGAAATGATGCTGGAACAAAAACAATAGCTAAGAAGGTTTAATAATTTTTCATCAAGAGCTGAAACTGAGATCCTGTATGGACTGCAAGAAATAGCAGTTTTGTTCACAGCTGGAGTGCATAGCAGAAACACAGTGCTACATCCGAGGCTGATTTTATCTGATTTTTCTGCTTGTTGTTCTATTGAGTGACTGACATAGTAACAGTGTTTTACCTTTGCTGCCTTCACAGTTTGAGTGGCAGCAAATGCTAAGACAAGATGCTTAAACGCAGGGGTGTTTCTGAACCTTGTTGTCCCATCACTAAAACAATATTTTACCCTGTTACATATTCGTGAATTTTAAGGAGATAAAAGTCAAAGTACCAGGATCCCAACCCTAGTTTTAACTGATGCTCTTTCACTCACTCACTCATTTACTGAAGCGCTCCAGTGCTCGCTAAAGGTCACGGTCTGAAGAAGCCAACAGAACCACAACATCTGCAAGAAGCAGAGATGCAATCCTGTGGTTCCCAAACAAGACACCCTCCTCGACCTGGCTATGCCTTAAGATCCTATCCATACATACCATAACACGTGCTGGAAACAAGAAGCTAGATTGCGGACACAGCTCAAGCTTCGGCTATACAGGGACCGGACAGCTTGCGGTAGCAGCTCTAGTACCCTCACTCACAATACTATGTATAAATGTGCGAGTACACAAATTAAAACACAACCATGGCCTGGTACGGTTTGTAGAAATGCTATCAGGTGGTGTTTAAATGAGTAAATAATCGGTTGCTTTATATCGAACATCATGATACAGCTGTTGGTGTGAAGAGGTTTTTTTCTGGAAGGATGTTGTTCTTTCCTGTTGGAGGTGGTTGTCTCAAGGTTAGAATTATGGAAACATTACCACAAGCGTTATCATAATTGCCTTTTTAAGAGCGACGAGTTTTTTCCTGTTGGTTTTAGACACCATGAGCAAATTGCTTTGACATTTTCCAAAATATCCAGGCTGTAAACAGAGGTGTAGCATTGAGTTTTAACCTGTAGAAAGTTAAGATTTTTTTTTTAACTGTACCATATGTGACCCAGTCTGGCAAAATGAGTCAGAGTGACCAAAAATTCAAAATTGAGTTAGCCGTACCATTTAAAAGAGGAGACTCTAAGCTTTTAAATGGTACGGCTAACTCAATTTTGAAATTTTTGGTCACTGTGACTCATTTTGCCAGACTGGGTCACATATGCAGCATGAAATTAATACACAGAATAGGATGTGGAATGTGAAACAGCCAGGCTGAGTGTGAAGGGAAAAAATAATACAGATGACCAGATAACAGAGGCAGTGGGATCATATTCGCACCTCTTGCAGTCATTCCGGTCTATTAATTGTGGAATCCCACTGTGTAAATGTTTATCTCTGATAGAATCCCTGATGAAGCTTGAAACACAGTGAGTCTCCCATATCAGCACCTGAGTCCACAATGATATTCATTTAACACGTGAAGTATACGCGTGGTTTTCTCTTTCTTCGTTACCAAGTCATAATTCATGTTATTCTGGTTTCCAGTCTCTGGAACCCAGGTCATCCTGTTTACTAATCACGTGTCATTGCCTGACTTTTGACTCTGTCTGTTAAGCTTCTATTTAAGACTCGTCTCAATACATACTTTTTACACACATTGATTAAAACATAGTTAATCACAGAACTACGAAAAAATTACATGTTCAAATGCATCTTAAAAACAAAAACAAAAGCCAAAGAGTCGAGATTTGTGTTGTGATGTGCTTAAGTCATACTGGGGTGGCACAGTGGCGAAGTGGTTAGCACGTCCGCCTCACGGCAAGGAGGTACTGAGTTCGAGTCCCGTCCTCGGGTGCTTCTGTGTGGAGTTTGCACATTCATCCTACGCTTGCATGGGTTTCTTCTGGGTACTCTGGTTTCCTCCCAAAGACATGCACATTAGGCTAATTGGCTTTTCCAAATTAAAATTCCAAGTGTGTGGGATGGCATGTTGATTAGTAAATAACCTTTGACCTGTATTGCACTCCAAACAGCACATTATTTGCTGCTTGGTTGTTATTTTAGGAAATTTGTACGAAACACTTTTAAAATTTTGATTATTGCAACATATAAAAAATCAGGACAGTAAGGCATTTACCACTGTGTAATGTGGCAACTTCTTGATCAGACATTTTCTACTGGCCATAGGTGAGGACTGCAGGAAGGCTAGTCCTGCACACTCGCTCTCTTTTTCCGCAGCTATTCCTTATTTATTGTGTGCAGAATGTGATTTTGCATTTGAAGAGTGTGGGGCCCCAGAACACATGGAAGGATTTGGTTGCAGAAGGTTTGAGAGAATGGAGTCTCGCTGCTGAGGATGCCCTTGATCGGCCGTACTGTCTAACACACCTGCGGTGTAAAGATGATGTTAGAACGGACAGTGAGTGAGCGAGTGGTTTTCAGATTAGTGCTATACATCTTTCATTTTCAGAATCTGATTTTAAAATAGTGACTCTCAAATGGTTAATGGAAAAGTTCATATTCTGCATTTTACCGACAGCCAAAATACCCATGGGTACGACTTGGTCTTGTTCTGTTTTGAATTAATTACCCTGTTCTTTTGGACACCACCTTTAATTTTGAACTTACATACAGTGGGAATGATTGGAGCAGGTAGGGAGAATGCACATAACTGATATGTGCATAAGTGGAAGTGAGCAAAATCGACTTCACCACCAATAGAATCAAGCACATTTTTACTATGCAACAGCCATAGGATGGTCATTATATTTACTAGTGATCGGTTTGCAGCAATTAGAAAACTGGTGTTTTAATACTTGACAAAAATTTAAAAAATTAATTTTAATTGTTTTAAAGCTAAAAATTATTTGGTACAACTTGACCTCTTTATTTTTTATGTTGCATGGTGGATAAAAAAAACTGAGACCACTGAGTAGTATCAACAAGAAAAAAAAAGTGGTAGCAATCACAAATTTATGCTCCTCTTTATTTTTGTTTTACTAACCTTTTCTGTTGTCAGTTTACCATTAATAGAATAAATACCTCAGAATTCCTCATAAGAGCATGTTAAAGCAGAAATTTCTTTGTATGAAAATAAATAAATAAATAAATAAATAGATAATAAGAGTGAAGCAATGCAGATTTTTAAACTGTATGGATTTTTGTTAAAAACAAAAAATAAATAAATGAATATATAAATGAAACGAAACGAAATGAAATGAAATAAAATTAAATAAAATACACCAAATATTCTATATTTGTAATCTCACACAAGTTAAGGTTAAATTAGGTATTTGTTAGGTTAGACTGAGGGACTAGTTATAACTGTAATGACTTTTAACAGTGGATAAACCTACTTACTCACAGCATTTTCAGTATAAAATAGTAAAGTAAGTTACCCCCTACTAAAATTCAAATTCAATTCAAATTTTTTAATTTGTCACATACTGTTATACACAGTACAATATGTAGTGAAATGCTTAGTACGACTGTTCAAAATGTAAAGAATAAACAATCAAGTAACAAGAAGAAAAGAACAATAACTAAAACTTGTAAAGGATTCTAAAGGTCAGATAAATATAAAAATGCAAAAAGATAGAAATAATATATATATATAATGAAGTATAAGTGAAAAATATGCAAATGTACATAATGAAATATAATGTATTGTTTGTTTGTAAAGTGTCTGTGTGCAAAAGTGACAGTGTCTGTAAAGTCTGTAAAGTGGCAAGTGTCTGGGTGCAGCAGTCAGCTGAGGTGGATGTTTATGTGTAGGGGAGAGTCCACAGTGTCCAGGTACCAGTGTTCTGGTTCAGGGCCCGAACGATCTACGGGAAGAAGCTCCTCCTCATTCGCTCAGTGTTTGCTTTCAAGGAACGGAAACGTTTTCATGACCGCAACAGAGAGAAGAGTCCATTGTTGGGATGGCTGAGGTCCTTCACTATCTTCCTGGCTTTGGTCCAGCACC
>JAOUQZ010043963.1:0-12227 GCA_028564935.1 Neosilurus hyrtlii | reverse complement strand
ACACACACACACACACACACACACACACACACACACACACACACAGACACACACACACACACACACACACACACAGTTCATTCATCATTCATTTGCTGAACTGCTTAATCTTGAAGGGGTTGGCTGAAGCCTATCTCAGCCGACTCTGAACAAAGGTAAGGTACATCCTGAACACCTGACCAATCTATTATAGGGCAACATACACACAACCCCATTCAAACTTACACCTAGTGGCAATGCACATGAAAACTCCACACAGAAATGCCTCTGCCAATCCCAGGACTTGAACCCAGAACCTTCTTGCTGTGAAGAGGACATGTTAACAATGTTTAACCACTGTGCCATCCCAAATCATTTTGATACATTAACTGGCACCACAGAATCCTGACCTTAACCTTTAAGTTCTCAGAGTGTACAGGAGAAGACTTTACAGCGTGGTTTGACTCTCCGATCATCAATACAAGACCTTTACCAAATATTCATGCCAATCTGTATGAAAATAAATGTGGTGTAGTAGAAGCCTGTTAAATCGATGCCATGGTGAGTGCATGCCATAATTAGAGCTGCAACTTTTTTTTCTCCAGAAGCAGTATAGATTGTAGCATTTTAAACATAACTTTTGTTCCCTTTAGCAATATGTTTATGGTAGGGGCATTCAACCCCATTCCTGGAGATCTACCTTACTGAAAACTTTAGCTCCAACCTTAATTATGCCCTCCTGATCATCCAGTCATCTAATCAAGACTTATTAATTTAAAATGACTTAAAGGGGCAGTGTCGTGGTTATTTGAAGAAAGTAGCCCAAATAAAATTAATGGTGCTATCAAACAAACTGCTTAGTCCTACTAGGGTCACGGAGTGGCTGGAGTCTATCTCTGCCAACAATGGGTGAAGACCAAGTACACCATGAACAGTTCACCCAACCATCACAGGGTCGACACACACACTCACATCTATTCACACTCACACTTTGGGACAATTTGGAAGAGCCAATTAGCCTAATGTGAATGTCTTTAGGCTGTGGGAGGAAACTGAAATACCTAGATAAAACCTGCACAAGCACGAGGGGAACATGCACTCCACACAGAAACGACCAAAACCGGGACTCAAATCCAGGACCTTCTTGCTGTGAGGTGGACACGCTATCCACTATGCCACTGTTCTAAGCTTAATTAGGGTTGCGGTGAAGCTGGTGCCCATCTCAGCCAACTCTGGGCGAGAGCAGGGGTTCACCCTGGACAGCTCGCAAGGCCATCGCAGGGCAGAAACATGCTGATGGCAATCCAATGGCCTACTCTTTTCGAATGACAGCAATGGTTCTTTTACATACCTCTCACCACAGACAATGAGAGACATGGCTAGCCTTTTATAACCCAGTTAGCTGCATTGGGATCATTGCAAATATGGTTTGTAAAGTTAAACAGACATGAATTTGGTTTCTTCAACTAATTCATTACCGTGTAGCATCTTTAAAAACAGCCCAGGTAGAGATAAATGCAATCCATTTAAATTCAATCCATGTTAGGTTCAAAAATTCCTTTTGATTTGAAAATTGAAAGGCTATTTAACAAATACAAACCCCTTTTCTGGACATTCTTTTGGACAATTTTTTGGCAGCAGAGTTTGTGTAAAAATCATGACCCAACTACTTGAAAGGATCTGTCAAGTTTCCCCCATTATGGTTAGACCTATGGTTGGAGTCTTCAATAAGGTAGATCTCGAGGAACAGGGTTGGATGCTCAGCTTAGCAAAGTATTGTTAGAAAAAATGAGGCACACATAATTTTTCTTTTATTTCTGTTTTTCCCCTGCTTTTTGCAAACAAAGGCTCATGTGTAGCAATGAGGAAAAACCCCTGCACTTCTGCAGATGAATGCATTCTAAATAGACATGCCTCTGCTGATGACCATACTCTCACTAGCCAATCCTGTGAACAGGTGGTGAGCGACATGGTGGTGTAGTGGTCCTGGGCTAAGCAAGGCATTTGCATGTTCTCCCTGTGCTTATGTGGGTTTCCTCTGGGTACTCCAGTTTCCTCCCACATTGACAAGTGACACAGTGACAAGACATGTACATTATGGTAACTGGCTGTTCAAAAATGCACCTGGGTATGAGTGTGAGTGAGCTTTAACACATTGTACATATGTCACATACAAAAAGCTAAGCAGTAGTAACACAGAGGGAACATTACTTGAACACCTGTTACACCATGCAAATGCTTTAGTTGACATAACAATACTGAGAACGAGCACATCATCACAAATAAAAATTATAGTATGGTTTGGTGGCAGATAAGATTTGAGCAGTATGTTAAAGAGTAGGAGTGCTTGTGGCTGTGCATGTTGAGGTCACCATTCTTGAAACCTGCACTCAAAGTGCTGCTCACTGCCGAAAACAGCTTCTAACTGTGACTTGAGATTTGAACTTATTGACTGCTCTGAAACACACTACAACAAATGCAGCGTGCCCAATCACCTTTTTTACCCACCTATGAACGTCGCCGTTACACAGCAGCAATGTAAGAAATAAGAACAAGACGCCATGGAATGGTTATGCTGTGGCAAAGCATTGTACATCATGCACACCTTATGGAGTATCCCCTGAACCCCATACAAACCCCAGATATGCCAAAGGAATGCCACAGAAATGTCATACATATGCTGTGTACGTCATTTTAATTTTGGAAAAAACACACACCTCACTTCTTGGTGTTTGACCCACGTAAAAAAAACTTATATGCCGCATCAGTGACAATACATTAGACATTGTGATAAAAGCATTTATCTGATTTTAATCTAAAGCTGAATTAACTAAGGCTCCGAATCTATTTTATTGGGTAAAACCACAACCTAGGGAGGCACGGTGGTGTAGTGGTTAGCATGTACGACTCACAGCAAGAAGGTCCTGAGTTCCAGTCCCAGGCTCAGCAAAGGCATTCTGTTTGTAGTTTGCATGTTCTCCCCATTCTTACATCAGTTTCCTCCTTGGACTCTGGTTTTCCCCCATCGAAGAGACATGCACATAATTGGCATGCCTAATTGGCTGTTTCAAACTGAACCTGTTCAGGGCATAACCCACCTTCACCCAGAGTCAGCTAAGATAGACTTCAGCTTTCCTGTGACCCTAACAGAATTAAGCAGTTCGGAGTCAGTGAGTGAAACCACAACCTATAGAAAGATAGTAAATCTCCATATTTTTATCAATATTTTTCTTTAAATAAACGTTACAGCAAAAGTTGTGGTCTGGTATTAGGTCTATCTAAAATGTTGGTAAATGTAAAAACAGCTACATAACTTCCATTTTAAATAAAAATAAGTCTGTTGATAACCCTAAATGAATTGCTAACATCTTAACAATTAATTCTAAATAAATCTAATTTTCAAGTATCGTCTTTCCTGTTATACGACCACCACCAACAAGGTAGGTATACTGTCACCTGCGTATTTCTGAACTGCTGCACATGCAGATCTGTCCATTTTTCTTTGCCAGCTGGAGTTGCCTATAACTGTCAACTAATTTCTAAAAAGGATTTAAACTCACAGAAGATCAAATTTTCATGTAAATCAGAGAATGTTTTGCTGCACCAAATATTTGGAACATTCTGCTCTTATGTAATGTTTTTAAACAGACCACAGATGTTTTCCTGAGGTTGAGAATAAAGCTGCTGTTGCACAGGCCAATTTCAGGGAGCAGTCTTTGAACAAATGCACAAATCTAACATCAGAAAGGTCATGTAACAGCTGGATGTATCAGTGTCTTAGGAAAAATGCACTAAGACAGTAAAACATTGAGCTAAACATCTGGTTCAACCTGTTACCTTCTCCTGTGTACCTTCCGATTTTTTAAGAATGAAAATGAGCTTAGACACCAGGTGACTATAGGAATGTACTTTCTGCTCAGAATGTGTACACATATGCATCATGGCTGCCAAACATTTCCAGTGTAATTTTGATGCATCCTTTGAGCACATTGGCAAAAATTAATGTGATGTATGTGTAAGTTGCAGTATCAACAAAAATAGAGGAGGCAGTGTGTTCAGGGTTTAGATCCATGACATCAGCACCATCAGTTTACTTTGCTGAAGTTAAACATGGATCAAGGCTTCAAGGAAACTCTGACAGAGCAGGTTAAAAATGACCATCCTCTCTTCCATGTGCCAACTCTCTTCATATGGGGTCAGTAGTGAAGTGGTTAGGTTGCTAGGCTCATGATCAAGAGGTTGTGGGCTTAAATCCCTGTTAGACCCCAACTGTGCTAAGATCTCTGGGCAAGGTCTTAAGTGTGCCTCCATCCATCCAGCAGTATTAATGCGTACCAGTAACAGTACTGGGAAGGTAACCTGAGATGGACTAGCATACAATCCTGGAGGAGTTTACCTCCAAGTTGAACTTCTAATCACTTCATGCTACAAAACTCGGGATAAGCTAGGCTTGGGTGTAAAAAGCCCAAAGACCCTCTCCATACTGAAAAACCAGTCTGTTCGAACAACTGGAATCAAATCTTCAGCTCTTTCAAAGTGGATATGGAGGCGTGCAAGAAAAATGGAAACAGATTGGAAGCAGAGACATCCATGCAAAGTAGAAATTCGACTAAAGTTGTTTTGATCAAGCATCCAACTTTGTGACCCCCCCCCCCATCCAAGCAACAGAAACTTCGCTGTGGATCAGTGTCATATTCAATTAAAGCTGCTATCTCACGCAGCAGCAAATGCTGACAACTTTTCTGATAAATGTTGGTGAAAATCAGTGTTCACCTCTGTCATTAGTGACATTTCATGAGGTTCAGTGACAGTTAGCAACAATTGCACAAATGTTTGTGAAAGACAGTAACAAATGATAGGAACAGTGTTTGTGGCGTTTAGCAACTATTTGCCACTCTTTTGTCACTGTTTGGGAACATTTAGAACCTTTTCCCATCTTCTGATAAAATACTAGGTGAATGTCAGGCGAATCCTGGAATTGAACCACCCTTACCCCTATTAATGGATCCAACATATCCTCCCCAGTATTGAGAATGCCCTGATCACTGGAAGACAGCGATTAAAAGACTTGCCTCAGAAGACTTGCCTGTAGAAGCTTTATAGAAGATACAGAAGATGGACTTTCAGAATATGTTAATGAATTTCTGTCAGGAAGAAGCCCATTGTGCTTCTGCCCTTGAGGAAGAATTTGTCTGTCTGCTGCTGGCGCTTTTGCCAAATATTCAAAGGTGTGCTAAAAGGGTTCATAAAGGTTCTTAAACAGTTAATGTTCATTACTTAGTGAACCAAAAAGAACTTTCGCGACCCGTTTCACAACTGTTTGCAAATGCTTACAACCCTTTTTGGAAAAATACATTCACAAAGAAATTTCTTTGTGAAAAGATATTTGTGACCTAAAAAACTGTTTTGCAACCTTTTATGAACCCTGATGAAATCCAAACTTTATTTATTACTATCTTAAAACACCACCTTAAAGAGTCATATTTAACATGTAGCATAAGCTGTGCCAATAAGAACCCTAGCTAACATAATCTCATCTTGTACTCATTGTATAACTAACCTTTACTCCAGTTTCTTTATGTAATATCAATCTTAATCATATAAATGTTAGCAGCCTGAAAATTGTCTCACTCACTCATTTGTTGAACCTTTTAATCATTCTAGGGTAATGGGGAGGCTGGTGCTTATCTGAGCCAACACTCCAAAGGCAGGGTACACCCCGAACAGCTCGGCAGACAATCATAGAGCCAACACACAAACCATTCAGACTCACACTTAAGGACAATTTGGAACAGACAGCCTATGTGCATGTCTTTGGACTGTGGGAGGAAACCAGAATACCCAGAGGAAACCCATACATGCACAGGGGGGACATGGAATCTCAAACAGAAATGCTCAAGCCTTTGAATCAAACCCAGGACCTTTGTTGCTGTGAGGCGGACATGCAAACCACTACACCACTGTGCCGCCCCTCTTGAGAAAAAATTATAAATAAAGTTCTGTATTTTACTACTTTTTTTTTGCTCTCATGTTGCAGTCATTATAGTTTGTTGACAAAAATGTTTCACTGTGATTACAGAAAAGCAACCAGGAAATTTCTGAAATTCCTGAAATCTCCTTCATCACGTCTTTAAGAGTGAAGTCAATCTATGACATCATCACCATCATAACCAACAGAGAATAGAAAGAGACAAAATGTTGACCCGCCTGATGCTGCTCTTCTCCAGACTTTTCCTAAACTGCATGCTGAAAGTTACTCACTCATTAAACTCTTAATCCTACTAGGGTCACGGGAAAGCTGGACCCTATCTCAGTCGACACTGTACGAAATCGGGGTACACCCTCAACAGTTCACCAGACCACTGCAGGGCCAGACTTATTGAAACCAATGAAACTCTCTATTCTTGGTAGTCAAAGGAAAATGGAGAAATCTGATTGGTCAAAGCACCTGTCAAATGTTATGATTATTAAATATACAGGATTCAAGAGTTTGTTCATTAAAATACATCACCACTATTTCTGACTGAGAAGGCACTATTTTTGTGATACCTATTGTGAAATGGATATTTTTTATAGCATGTCTAGTTTTGAAAACAAATGGCTTGTAATTAATGTAAGGATGTAAAATGGACAGAAAAAAATCTGCACCTTAAAATCAAAGTCTGCATCTGAGAAGTTCTTGTGAAGTGCAGGAGTCAGATACTGGGTCGTCCTCACAATAATCCTGTAAAAGAAATCACAAATACAGATTAATCTGCAAACCTTATTTTGGAACCCAGTGAAAATCCATTACAAAGTGACAATGATAAATACAGCAAAAAACAATCAGGTCTGATGCAAACAGCACTCAGAAAACTCTGTTACCTGGTTTTTGATGTAAATTTACTTCATTCATTTCCATAATGTAATATATAGATTTATACAAAGCATAAAGGCGGAGTTCCCAATAAATATCTCTATTGATATGTGTCCAAGGCTGGTGTAAGAGGAGCACAGAGTCAACTTCAGCCCTAGAGGAAATAAATCAATCTCCCCTGTGTTTCCCTGACTATGATCTGAAGTGAAAGCAGGTCAAGACTGATTTTTTTCATTACCTTTCACTAGCTCACGCACTCACTCATTTGTTGAACCACTTATTCCTACTGGGATGAGTGGGGGGACGGGTGTTCTCTGAAGCCTCTCTTAGCTGACACAGGGTGCGGGGTACACCCTGAACACATCATTGCAGCTTTCACTCACTGATTTCCCCATTTACTTGTTACACCTGTGTTGTCAGTTTAGTTATTTATTTAACGAGATCATGTTCATATTACTGTTTATGATTTTTGTTTTGCTCAAGGAATGTTTCTCTGCCTGCCCGAGATAGATTGTGTGTATTTTATTCTGTGCAAGTCTGAGTGGTGGTGTATGAGCCTCTATTTTTTGGGTTTCAGTATCATTATTAATAATAATTCTTTTTTATTCAGTAACACAACAGCCTAATTGGGTTTTCTGTGGGAAAGACAACTATCTAAGTCATGTTACATGTCTATGGGGTTCACTGTCATCAGTGTACTATTTAACATTCACTAAACAAGCATTACTTAATAAATGTACCAAAGTTAATGAAAAACTGTGCGTAGACATGTAATTGTAATATTTGTCAATGCCAAAAAAAATGCAAAAAAACAACAAAAAAAAACAAACAAACAAAAAACAAAAAAAAACCCTTGCCAGAAACTTGTTTTTTGGGTTGAAATAAATAACAATAAAATATGAATGCAAAGGACTGAACATAACTGTACAGTACAAATCCAGTGTAAAAGTACCATGTACATTCTTGTGCTATCAGTTGTGTTTAAAACAGCCGTTTCTATTTTCATGTAGAGGTCAGCGTCTCGCTGCCACTCAGCAAAGAATGAGACAGATGCAAATTCAACAGTTTTTAATGAAAATCAGACAAACAAGTCTAATAACACAGTCCAAGCTCATAAAACATTAAACTAGCAGAGGTCAAGTGATCACACAGGGATTGAGGCTGGCTTGGGTCAAACACTGGATCACACTGTAAGAGGCTAGATGAAGTGTGAGAGAGAGAATTGAAACATAAATATTGTAAATCTAATATGTTAATTACAAGGCTTTGGTAGGCACTGGTTAGAACACAGAGAATAATTCACAAAGGTGAAGGATGCTTAAATACAGTGTGTGTGTGTGTGTGTGTGTGTGTGTGTGTGTGTGTGTGTGTGTGTGTGTGTGTGTGTGTGAGATGGAATACAGGTATGCTCTTGGTCATATGGTGTGCGAGTCAGGTGAAAGATAGCAGTCAGGTGCATGCTATGAGGAGTTTTGCTAGTACTGACTTCGACTTGATAAGGCCGTTATAGTCAGTACACATTTTCAGCATAATTTAAACATATTGCCGGCACATTTTAAACATTTTTCTTTTAGTAAAAATTTTCTTAGTAGTCGGTTATTATATCAGGTGAATTGAAGAACA
The DNA here is from genome assembly GCA_028564935.1 of Neosilurus hyrtlii. Classification (NCBI taxonomy): domain Eukaryota; kingdom Metazoa; phylum Chordata; class Actinopteri; order Siluriformes; family Plotosidae; genus Neosilurus; species Neosilurus hyrtlii. The sequence continues at coordinate 3,769 of JAOUQZ010043963.1, read as the reverse complement.
GAATCAGTTCCATCCTCTAACTCACTTGTATTGCCACCTCTTAGTGATAATGTAATGACAAAATGGGTTACTTCATCCAGCTACTAACTGAACACAACTCATTCACACATACATGCATTGTGTCAGTCAGCTGATTGTTTCTAACAGCAGAGATGAAGTCTGGTACTCTAATCTGATAGAAATGTAAATCACAGGATTGCATAACAGGTGTTAGAAATAATAATGATGTAACCCAGTTTTTCACTGGTTTTTAGAAAATGCTTTCATTATATAACTTTAAAATGTATCCCATCAGTCAGAGCAACATTAGACTTAAGATATTAATATTCAAACAAAATAAAAGGGGAACCATGAAAACAAGAAATCAGTATAGCGGTGCAGGAGAGAACTAGGGTGGATGCACAATGCAGAATATATATTAAACAGTGTTTATTCACAAGCCAGTCAAACATCCAAATTTCTGTCCAAAACCAAAGTCAGGCAGGCACGGGTAACATAGTGCGGCAGACAAAATATCACAGGTAAAACCAACTCACAGTCAAGGATCAGGGAACCAAAGATCACAGGCTCAAGATAAAGGCTTGGAAAGTACTGGTATCATGGACACAATAACAGTGCATCGTGACATTTATTCCTTCGGGGGTATATATACTGCCCTACAATGCCAAAAGGAAGTAAGTGACAATTTGATGATTTTAAGATATAGAGCAAAAACAAACTTCATCCTGGCTCTCTGTGGTGAATAATAGTAACCCAAACTAAATGTGTTGATCAAATGCATAATAAATCAGATGTCTAAAAGACATAATAAGGAATCTGAAATTTTTCTGATCTGAGTTTTTAAGTTTACTTACTTCTTTCTGGCATTGTAAAAGATTCAACTTGTATATTGAAAAACAACAGCAAACGGAAGTAACTTAATTGTGTGCATAAACATATTATTGATTAATAGTCTTTTAAGCAGCCTAGTAAAATATATCACAATCCAATAATATAGGCATAGGTATTTTAATTTAGGTTGCCAAATGGCGCCCAATAATATTTTTTTACATAGGCAAACAGGCAGCATTAAATTTATCAAAATTCTTTATGCATTTGTAACTTTTACAAAAATGTCAATTTGCACAAAATAGTTGAATTATATGCATCATAAGAAACAAATTACATACCTTTTAGAAGTTTATTAATAATATCCCACAAACAAATAACAAGGCAAAATAGCAAAAATAACAAAACACCATAACAAGAGATAAAGAAAAATTATTAGTTTAATAGTCACAGTTTATCTACACATATCAATTTGCTAAATCATTTTTAAATAACTTGGTGTCTAGCAGATCCAGTGAACTGTCACATACTGGCAGCTGTTCCCAAAGCTGCCGTCAAATAAATGAATGCTTGAAATATTTCACTTTGCATGTAATGAGTCTATATAATATATTAGTTTCACCTTTTAAGTTGAATTACTGAATTAAATGAACTTTTTCACGATATTCTAATTTTTCAAGTTTCACCTGTATTAACAGAGGTCAGTGCAAGGCTATCAACACTTGTGAAAACATTGACAGTAAAGTGACCATGGGCTACAGGGATTAAATTTGTTGCACAAATTACCAATAATTAAAAAAAAAGATCATTATTTTATTTTCACAAAATTTACATCATTTAGACTTAAAATAGACATATCTTTGTTACTTGCTTCTATTTGGGATTGTTTTTGACAATCAAAAAAATAATATAATACAACAGAGCCCAATCATAAAGATGAAACTTACTTCCAGTTCACTTGCTTCCTTTTGGCATTGTAATATGAACAAACAGTGTCACTGATTTCTATTTTTAAATTTCAATCTGTACTGCTGGTTTTTATTTTCACACAAACATACTTTTAAAAGGTGTAAACAGCTACCCAGAGCCCATTTATTGCAAAATCACTGTCACTTCATTTTGGCATTTTAGGGTAGTATACTCCTTCTGATTACTCACTGGAGTGTTTGTGGTGTGATCACTTGCACATGTGCACTGTTTGCAGAGCCTCCTGTGCAATGCGGCAGGCTTGTTGTAGTTCTTTTGCCTCAAAGACATGGAACAAGCCGTTGCACTAGGAAAGGAGGTAAACGAGGAAAAACTGTGACGTAACAACCCTCCACGAAGGGTGCTATTTCCGGAGTATTCTGGCTTGCCTCCTGCATGGACTCAGGAAGAGATTCTGGCTTGGGTTTCGGTGTGCCCTCAGGCATGCTCTCTGGCATAGGCCTTGGCGTAGAATCAGCTCAGGAACAGGACTACAACCAGCCTTAGGAAATGTCTCAGGACCAGCTTCTGGAACAGGCTCTATAGCCAGCTCTGAAGTGGAACGAGGTGTCAGTGGTTCAGAAGGTTGAGTGTGCTCTTGTAGCTGAGTAGGCTTGGGTGTTAGGGTGGGATCTGGCACCTAGGTAGGCTCAGACTGGCTCAGCAGCTGGCTCAGCCGCAGACTCTGTGGCAAACTCAGCAGCAGGCTCAATGGCCAATGAGACTATGCGTGCAACTATGTGGCTGAGCTGGCCTGTAGCAGATGAAGTGTGTGACAGACATGGTGGCACATATGTCTGGTCCAGTGGACATACCTCAGGAACCTTATATGGTCCTGGCACTGGCTCAGCTGATGTCCCCAAAGGTGAGCTTCTGGTTAGAGGATGCCATGTTAGCCTTCTTGGACTGCTCAGGGTTGGAGGCTGCCATGTTAGCCCCCTCAGGCTGATCGGGAGTGAAGGCCTCCAGGTTAGCCTCCTTAGGGTGTGCAGAAATGTAGGCTGACTTCAAAGCCTCCTACACAGCTTGCTCTGGAAAGGAGGTTGCCTTGTTAGCCTCCAGAGCATGCTCATGGAGTCCATGCCCCATACCCATTAAAAAAACCTCCAGTGGGGTCCTTCTAGTCAGGGTATCTCCCTTGGTAAGATCCAAGATGCAGGTCCTTTGAGCCAGTAAACCATACAGAGCATCCAAATTTGCTCCAAATTTACAAGCATGGGGAGAACATGTAAACTTCATACCAAAACACCTGAGAAGTTTTCTGGGGAAATAATGTCATTTTACATAAAATGCTTGGGAATTCCAAGCTAAGAACTGATAGTGGACATGGCGGGGAAATCCCCAAACATCACACAATTTGTTGACTGAGGATTTTGTGGCATTTCTTTTTTGGATATTTCCAAGACACTCGGTCTTACATTCCCTCAATAAAGGGCACTATTCTTACCAGGAATATTAAGTAAACATGAGATACAGTGTTTTCTCTTGGAAAGAAAATGGAATTGGTCATGATGACTTTCTGAAGCATTCTGGTTATTTCTGTACACAAGTCTCAGTGAGATGGCACGGTGATGTAGTAGTTAGCACATCCGCCTCACAGCAAGAAAGTCCTGGGTTCAATTCTTGGGTTTGAACATTTTAGTGTGGAGTTTGTATGTTCTCCATGTGCTTGTGTGGGTTACTTCTGGGTACTACAATTTGTTCCTAGGTGTGAGTGTGAATGGTTGTGTGTATGTTTCCCTGCAATGGTCTGAAGAGCTGTTCAGAGTGTAAACTTCCTTCACCTGGCGTTGGCTGAGAGAGTCACCAGCTTCTCCGCGACCCTAGTAAGATTAAGCGATTCAGCAAATGAGTGAGTAAGTGTGTTAGTGTGAATGACCACTGCACAGCACACAACAATACCGTGTTTCCCCGATAATAAGACACTGTCTTATTTTTTTTTTGGTTCAAAAAACACCATAGGGCTTATTTTCGG
>JAOUQZ010043962.1:0-12228 GCA_028564935.1 Neosilurus hyrtlii | reverse complement strand
GGTTTATACTGAATAGTATAAAGAAAAGTCTAAGTACATCAATACTAATAAAATAAAATATTTTTCAAGTATACTTATAAAATAAACTTCAAGTATACTACTTTTTGCTAAGGGTCGGTTTGAATCAAGAATCGATTCTGAATCAAGTAGTCACCCCAAAAATCGGAATTGAATTGAATCGTGAGTTGTTGTTTGGTTCACATCCCTACCAAACATACTGAAGGTCCTTTGGTCAGATGAGATTAAAACTGAACTTTCTGGCCCTCAAGGAAAATGCAATGTCTGGTGGAAACACAATCCCTCTCAGCACCCCAAGAACAACATCCACATAGTGATGTATGGTGGTGGCAGAATCATGTTGTGGGGATGCTGTTCATTAGCAGGGACTAAAAAACTTTCAGAATTGAAGGAATTATTGATGGTACTAATACAGGCCCATTCTTGAAGAAGATACATTTTTGAAGGTGTTGGACCAGTTGTGCTTTGAAGAATGGGCAAAAATCCCAGTGGTATATGTGCCAAGCTCCTCGAGACGTACCCTAAGAGACTTAAATTTAGAATGTCAGTTGAAGGTAAAAACACAGAGTTGAAGTTGCAAGCTGTGATTTGAGGTTGATGTGGAGATGTTTCTCTTTTGTGACGCCGTTGCACAGTTACACCCCATATCCGAACATTTTTGTGTTTCAAGCCCAGGGTCAAATCTCTGCCATAAATCTTCACAACATTAACTTTTTGTGTCCTATGATAACATACTAAAGCTATAGAAGGGAAATTCCATTGATGTAATTGAGTGACCTGTGACACGAAAAAGCATACACACATAGTCTGCACCATACAAACTCTCTCTTTCAAATAAACTTTAAAATTTCATGTAACAACGCAACATGCTTCACCACCCTCGAGTAACTGCATTTCAAGTTTGGTGACATATGTAATACAGTGACACTCAGGAATCATCACACTTTAGCTTAGATTTAACCGCTTTAAACCAGCTTACTTTAAAATCGTCCATGATATACCCCGATAGAAATCATCTACAACATTCTTCTTTGTGAAAATAATTTATTCAGTGTACTGTGTAACATGCGATGCAAACAGTGTAGATGCATGTGGTTAATCAAAGTATGTATTTCTCTTAAACAATGAAGGAAAAAGTGAGCAATTTCATCTAAAACAATAACTAGATGAATAATGTGATTATGAGAACTTACCCTTTCTTCCAGTGCGGTCATATTACTCTCGATTTTAGACGATTTGACAGTCACCCTCACATTCTTGGTATGCACGTAACTGCGTAACACAGCAGAAGGGTGTGTGACACGTCACTATTTTCTGTTGTTTGTGTACATCCGGTGGCAAACTTGGGTGAAACGTCATCAAATAAGTTGCTTGTACTTGGGTACGTTTGCCGTGCTAAGTGTTTTCACTTAGCAGACGACAGGTCATCCAGCGTTTCACTTCGAAAACAAGCATGTAAATGTGTAACACTCGCAATGTCAAAATTTAGAAACCTTGTATTATAGGATCTGTTCATTAGCTGTACAGCTTTAGATCTTAATGTGCTGTCGACTTTTGTGCCACCTCGTGTGCAATGATCATTGCTAGGATGGTTGATAGCTTCCAGTTTTTTGTGGGGGTAGATATATTGCCAAAACTGGCAGAAATCATTTTTTTTTTCATTCCTCTTGAACCTTTCAGAAAAAAATGGAATGCATTAGTAAGAAACTGATATGTCAGTTCTAACAGCTGATGTATTAGAAGCTGAAAAAATGAGCAAGGGTCCACAAGGGCCACATTGTGATGATAAACGACTGGGTGTATTCATCTCAAAAACACTCAGGACTTGAGGGCTGCGTCTTGGTTTGCAGTGATGAGTACCTACCATAGGTGGTCCAAGGAATGATGTGTGTGGGGAGTACATCCGGTCTGATCCCACAGAAGTGCTACTGTAGCACAAACTACTGAAACTGTAACTGCTGGATCTGATATTAAGATTTCCTAACACAAAGTACATTGCAGCCCTGTGTATATGGGCTGCCTCACTGATCTAGATAACCACTGGATGTTGCATGTGACTAAGTGAGCCGCTCAACTTTGTGGCTAGCGGGCAGCCATTTTACGGGTCCCAATAAGTATCAGGGCCGGCTGCTTGTGGCTTGGCTTTTAAACATATACACACATTTCTTTCATAATGTATAGGGCTAGTCTTGTTTTCAAAGTGTTATTAGTTACATAAAGGTTAACAGTCCATATGTATAACTAAAATATTTTATGTACTTATAAATGTTGAAAGCTGCAGTTGTAAACAGATATACTGTGTACATACATAATATTGGGAACTATGATTGTTTTATTACGTCTAGACAGAAAGTGTGAAATAATTCCAGTGATTATTAGTGATTACTATTTTATGATGTGAAATGATTCTCTTTTCATGTTCACTAAACACTTTTGTAATAGTTCTGGCTATACGGAAACCTGTAAATGGCAAGACAATGGCTTGATATACATGTCCTATGTACAAAATTTAATTTATATGTACATATACACGACATATGAAACAAATGTATAATTATGACTTAGCATCATGCATGTGCACATCAATATATGCATTTATGTAAATAATTTTATATAAAAAAATTCTAATTTGCCTAATAACTGAATTACTTGGCCTAGGGACAGTACATTTTAATAACATAAATTGTATAATTGTAATTATGAGGATTATTGGCTATTTATTAACAGTAACTGGCTATAAAAAAGGTTTTTTTTTTTTCACACTTGGGACATTAAAGGACATTTTGGCACAAATGGCATTAAATACGTTATAAATCTGACTTGCTTATTAAAATGTTTTTCCATTTCCAGTTCCTTAAGTGTACAGTTAATTGCTGCACAAGATGGCGTAATAAAATGTAAGAAAAATACTGAGGGAAATTATGGTTGTTTAGACCAGAGGAAGACCACAGGAGGTATTTTGGGGCTCGCAAGACGGTCACTTAAGCATATCCGCTTACTTCAGATTCAGCAGCCCAGTGCAAGATCCAGTGTTTATCTTTGGATCTGTGGGCTGTCTAGGTGCAGATCAGCCTGGTGGTGTTAATGTTTTGACAAATCTGTGTACATTTGCCATTTGGACTTATATAAGCAAAGGAAAAAATCCTTACCTCTCATGGCTGTGTAATAGAACTCATGGCTGTGTAATAGTGAAAGTTAGAGCATTTCTACATGCTCAGTGGGAGGAGAACTCCCCAGATTAGTATTACACCACTTTGTGGCCATAAAAAAAAATACTTGTTTGTGAATCTAACTGGAACAAAATTTTTCCGTTTGCTACAGAGAGTAAAGATTGTTTGTTTTGAATTGACAGGTCAGGGCACAGCAGCATTAAGATACCTGAATGTTTTGAATTCAGAACATCTCATCAATAGATTTTTTCCCTGATGGCAAAGACTCACACTGTGTAAAATTATTGTTTTCTGTCCTTCTGTAATAATATTTCTATGTTTAATATTTATATATGATTCTTGCTTTAGGAAATATACGTTATACATGGGCTTTGAACTGTATTTCTTTAACAAGCAGGAGCATGAGGAATGATTTTCACACATGAATTAGCAACCATTTGACTCTTCTGTTGTCAGGACAAGATCCCCGTGAAACATTACCCTAGCTATTCATTCATTTATCTTCTGAACCACTTATTCCTACTTAGGGTCGCGGGGAGGCTGGCGGCCATCTCAGCCGACTCTGGGCGAGGGCGGGGCTCGCCAGGCCATTGCAGTACCCTAGCTATGGATGGAAATAAATGTTGCATAAGGCCATTAAAACAATACCATGGTGAATAAGCTCCATAATCAAAGTTAACAGCAGTCAAAGAAAATAATAGCAGTGTGTGGTGTTTTTTGGGCAGGCAGTGAATACAACAGTAATATATCCTCTTGTTCACATTGTCTGTAGGTTCAGTGCTGTTTTTTTAGTGTTTTCAGTCCAACGTTGTGGCAGTGCTACCACAGCACCATCTAGTGGTGGTGGTCAAAAAGCAGCAGAGTTTCGCATCTTTGCTTATGCACTCTGGTTGTGGTTGGGCATGGCACAGTGCCATGTGACATCATAATGATCTCAGGTTCAGAGCAGAGTCACTGTTATCTTAAGAAGTTTAACCAAAAACAATGAGTTACACAGAATATAGCAAATAGTTATTTATTAGAGCAGGGGTACACAATTCATGAATACAGCTGCCAGTTTCCTTAAATAAGTATCAGCTAACATCCATATTATATAATCTGTAACATTTCTGGCAGAGTTTTTAGTTAAACTGACTGGAGGTTGTCATAAAAAAAAAAGATATATAGATTTAGTGATAAATAATATATAGATAAGTATTGCATACACCTACTGGAAAACTGGAATATGTGTTTATTTATATTTTAAACTTTACAAAATGCTCACAGTCCAATGTGTACTTTTGGATACATGTTCTAAATTATATTTCATGCGTGGTCTTATTAATGCATTTATTTATGCAACCAAAAACATGAGAAATCTAAATGTAGACATTACACCTCTTTTTGTCACAGTTCATTTTTAAGTTGATTTGATTATTACTAAATCTTAAATTGTTTTTATGGGTTATGGTAACAAAGGATCACTCTCAGAACACTTTTTTCATCAGCAGTTTTTCAGGAAATTTACCAGTTTGAGCAAGCTGCTTGTATATAAACCAAAATCTCTCTCAATCCTACAGCCTCAACATGGAGAGAAGAAATCGGAGTTGCTTCCTTCATCCTGGAACTCAAACAAGGAGCTGTACACATTGAGATACAGAACAAATGATGACAAGTCCAACCTGCTTCTCAAAGCCATCACAGTTGATTCCAGCTTAATTTTCAACTTAATGGTAAATATGGCTTATTAAAGGCTGGTTTTTTTTTTTATATTGAATTATTACAATTATTATAATGGTTGTCTTTTGCATGGAATGTTCTGGGAGAACAGATATTAACTGGGAAAAAGTTTTATTTAACTCGCTCCTACTCCCATAATTTTCACTCTACACCAATACATTTTGCATCAAAACGTCAACAGCACTTTGAAGTTAAATGTAAAAGTAGGAGTTAAATGGTGAGCCTCTGACTGACAGCATCACCTTGAATGTCTCCATATGAGTCAGTACAAAAAAATCTCAAAATTTCCTAAGGAATTTTTTGTTTATATTATTATATAATTATTTTTATTAATAATATTACTATTATTAGCATTATTTTTAGTAGTATTGTTGTTATTAATTTATTAATAAATTAATTTATGAATGTATGTATGTTACAGGATTCTGCTACAGACAAAGTCACTGACCTGACTGTTAATGTTAGTGATTATATAAATGAGGTGAACCTACAGTCATTTGAAAGGTTGGTAATATCAAGGCTACTAACCCTCAGGTTCTTCTCATCACTATAGACATATCTCATCATACAGTTCATTATTTTATTTTTAATTCAATGCAGTAAGATTCCATCCAAAACACTCAAAAAATGTTTTTGTGATATTCATGTCAACATTGAAAGTAAACAGATATATGCGATATATCTTAATGTTCAGTACAGAGGTTGATTCAAGCGCAAATTGTAAGAACAGTTAGTGCATCATTTTGAGTTTGTAGTTTAACCAAAACAGATAAAGTTAATAATTACTTATCCTGCCTTGTAAGGCCATCAGCAATTAACAACTGTCATAAAAACATGAAAGCATGTTTTCTCTAAAGCGTTGTCTATTTTTAGTGTGTATAAGAACACAGAAGCTTTGGCTAAGAGCCTGAACTCATCACTGCTACCTGCAATGACAAGAGAGGGAACTGTAAGGAAAGAAACAAAAGAGAGATTTACAGAAACACAGCGTCTGCCAGATCATGATGATCCTCTGTCCTTACCTGCCAGACGTCCTCGTTCTTCGTACCCTGCAAACTGGTCAGTAATATTTGTCTTTTACATTATTTTTTTAAAAACTCAACTTATCGTGTTTGGAGGAGAAAGAATGCTGAGTTGCATCCAAAGAACACCATACCTACTGTGAAGCATGGGGGAGGAAACATCATGCTTTGAGGCTGTTTTTCTGCAAATGGACCAGGACGACTGATCCGTGTAAAGGAAAGAATGAATGGGGCCATGTATCGTGAGATTTTGAGTGTAAACCTCCTTCCATCAGCAAGGGCATTGAAGATGAAATGTGGCTGGGTCTTTCAGCATGACAATGATGTCCCAGGCAACGAAGGAGTGGCTTCGTAAGAAGCATTTCACAGTCCTGGAGTGGCCTAGCCAGTCTCCAGATCTCAACCCCATAGAAAATCTTTGGAGGGAGTTGAAAATCTGTGTTGCCTAGCGACAGCCCCAAAACACCACTGCTCTATTTTCCACCATAATTTGCAAATAAGTTCTTTAAAAGTCAGACAGTGTGATTTTTCTGGATTTTTTTTCTCATTTGTCTCTCATAGTTGAGGTATACCTATAATGAAAATTGGAGACCGCCCTCATCTTTTAAGTGGAAGACCTTGCACAGTTGGTGGCTGACTAAATACTTTTCTGCCCCACTGTATTTATCATGGTATGTTTAACAGTGCAGTGATTTGTTTTTTTTTGTTTTTTTTAAATAAAATCCATTACTTCACTATCAATAAAGATAAAACTCTGGTGCACCTGCAGCAACCAGATTCAAAGTTCAGCTCTGACTTATGGTGCATAGTGTTAAAAGGTCTAAATGTGAGTGAATAGTGTAAAGGACAAATAAGTATTATCAGGATAAAAATCCAAGCATGGCCATTAGGGCTGAGCAATATGCTGGTCTACATTTGATGATGAAATAAATACATCTATTGTTTTATATTGTGCTCTATCATTCATATCGTCATGTCACTAATCACACTTGGTAAGATAATATTTTCCATCATTTACACAGTTTATTTGGGAAGAAACCACATGACTCCATGTGTTCTCCACTCAGATATCTATGACTGCAATGTCAGTCTGACCTGCTCAGGGTTTATACCGCCCCTTGCCCCCACTACTCTAACAGAGAGACGCTATAGATGTTTATGACTGCGTTAGTATCCACCTCCTTATTAGTTGCAGATAATGTATTTTACTTTAGTTATTTTATTAATCCCACAAGGAGAAATTAGACTCTACATTTAACTTAACCAAAGCACGCACACACACACACACACACACACACACACACACACACACACACACACACACACACACATACAGTCAACATGACTTGTGGGGACAACACATAGACTTGCATTCATTTCCTGGAGAAGTTTCCGTAAACACTAGAAATTTCCCTAACACTAAACATAAACCTAACCACTACTTACTGTCACCTTACCCCAACCTTACCCTAATCTTAAAACATCTTCACCTTAAAATTTAATGATTACTTCATGGGAACTCGCGATTTGTCCCCACAATAAAGTCCCTGTGACTGTGTAAACAAATTCATGTCCCAACTCTGTTAGAAATAGCTAGACCACACACACACACACACACACACACACACACACACACACACAGAGCAGTGAGAAGTTTAGATTAGAGTTCACCTTTTTCCTCAGCTGACTTACAGGTAAACACTGTGTAAGAAATTATTATTATTGAGAATACTTATTTGAGTATTTTGAGAATTTGAGGAGTCTTATTATCACCGTCGGTTTGGATCATAACGTGTTTTTTGATGACTAGCAATTTTTTCTAATACTAAACAGATAATACTAATCTAGTCTTATTCTAATACTAGGGTATACTTTGCAGGCTTTTTATCTTCATTGTTTTTAAATGCATACTTCATATTCACAAACAGTTTTTGAATTTTCATTATGTGAATTATGAACATCTTGTTCTAATTTTTTTATCTGTTTAATTTTATATACATTATATATTTATTTGTATAGATTTGTACTATGAAATAGCTGCAGGTGATTTGAAATCTATATAATGGTGATTTGAAATTACATTTACCTGCTCATTTAATTGCTACATTCCTGATTTTTAGCTCCTGCCCTTGTGGCGCTATAGGAGTGGGCTTTGTCCGTCTGACGGCTGCGCATTGAAACTGGGGCTTTCAAACTTGGTAGACTGGCTCACTACTATGAGTGCCAGGATGAGTTTGTGTGTGAGTGACTTTGACCTACTTTTCAAGGTCCTCGAGGCAAAACAGTAACATTAGGTTTCCAGACATTTACTTGCTGCGCTCTGATGCTGGGGCTTTCAAACTTTCTATATTGGCATGATGACGTTATGAAATGCTCCTTTCGGTAGGAGCGTCTGGACCCTTTTGGTTTATACTTTTTTATTTATAAAAAAAATGTTTCTTTTTTCTGAGCTTACAGAAAATATACAGGGCTGCAAATAATTTGTTGATTTTATTTAAATAATTAATAAATAAATGGTTGGACAGAAAAGCCGGGAAAGCAACAACATAAAGCAAGATGTGGAAGTGGGTTTGGGACCAAAAGGTTGCTGGTTCGATTACTAAACCAGCTGGAAGAATGTGTGGCTGTAGTGCCCTTGAGCAACCTATCCCCCAACTGCTGTCTGGGCACCACAATGTGTGGCAGCCCACTGCTCCGAGTATGTGCATTCACTTTGTACACATGTGTGTGTGTGTGTGCTCACTTTGGATGGTTAAATGCAGAGCCAAAATTTTCCTTGCGGGATTAATACAAATAATAAAAAGATTTTACGTCCAGCATTTATTTTAATTAGCAAAAATATCTTCATACAATCTTTCATACAAATGTTTTAAACAAGTCATACTAATCTGCTATGTTAGTGCTGCTTAGTACTAATTAGGGTTGCGGGAAGCCTGGCACCCATCTCAGCCGACTCTGGGCAAGGGCAGGGTACACACTGGACAGCTCTTCCTACTCATATATTTTTTTAAATACGGTATTAATATGCTTCATCTGGACTCCTATATCTATGCATATACGGTAATACAACCTCTGTTAGTGTTCAGAATTCCCAAATATAATCTTGCTTATAGGGCACTTGCTGAAACATTCCGATTGAACCCTGGTCCTGATCATCACTTCCCCTTTCGTAAATGTTGTCATTGGACTTGCTATAGCATCAACCGAAGGTGACAGAGGCTTGATCATGACCAACATGCAGTGGGCATAAAGGTGAAAAATCTTTGAAACGACATGGGCAAAATGGCAGGTAAACTGTAGAAGCAGGGGTTTCAAAACCTTTGAAGAGTACTGCAACACTTAAAGTACACAAAAGTAATTTTAGAGGTTTTTCCCCTCATTCAAAATGTACAATTATTATTCCGTTGTACTCACCCACTGATCCAGAACATCCCAAAGACCCTTCTCAACCAACTGATTGTGGAATGATGCACATTCATGTGTTGACATTGCTGTCACAGACATCCGAGGATTTAGTTTGCCAATGGAACCCTCCCTCATGATTTGGGTCATCTGTGGCATTGTGACTAGTGACAAAGGTGCACATTTGCAGGTGGCCTTTTACTGGCCCTGATGCAAGGATTGCCTGTGTATGGGTCACTCTGACTGACAAACTCAGTGTTATGGATTATACCACTCATGGGTAGAAAACCCAGTGATTGCATAATCTTACAGGGATGTGGCATGAGAAGTGGGTAACCAGAATTCAGCAAAACAAATCATTCAGTCCACCTATAAACACTATTTATGAGCATATTTCCATATAGATCAATTTACCCCAGCATTTTTGGTTCATGCTTTTATATTTTTGTTCAGTGTACATTGTAAATGTTATACTGTAGTTCAGTTCATTGATGTACTGTTTATATACTTTGATCAAGAGTTAAAATTTTATTGCTCTATTGCTTTAGCTTAAATTTGTTAATTGTACATAAAACATGAATGCTATTGAACTTTACATTCGTCTGTCCTTGATGGTTGGGTGTTTAATGTGATATTAAGTAAGATACTTGGTCATTTTAAGTCTACTTAAAGATTAATGGTCAAAAAAATATATTGTTTTCCTGGTTTCTAGGGGCTTTGCTCCCTTGGACCACATGTGGGTGCTGCCCCTTGACCCAAGCCCCTGGCCTGTATACAATCTTCTTGACCTTTGGCCTTGACTTTCAGGGTTTTGAATTTTCAAATTCTCATTCTTATCCCTGATTTAGAGTACAAAAAAAAACATTGTGTAGCAGGTATTTTGGCACATTTCCTTCAGAAAAAACAGACATGAGGTTTTAAAAAAAGGTTTTAAATTTGGCTGTAATTGTGCATTTGTCATTCAACAGACACAAATCTGTCTGGAAACGGTACAGTAGGTATACCTGACAGTGATCACCTGAAATTAGATGGGAGACACACTAGCGTGTAACGTGGCGTTGTGGAGTTTTTTTGATTATTTTATACAATTATTCAGAGAGAGTTTATGGTAAATCCGCCATTTCTACAAAAACAAGTATTAGTTTAAATATATTGTGGTTTATATATCTTATAAAAAAAAAATCATATTCGAACACAGATTGAGTTGCATTAAATCAAATATGAAATAAATAGCATTTAGATACTGAACTCTTAAATTAACATTAAAAGTCAGAAGTTACCATCTGCTGGTGTGTACTGTATATGTGTATGTTTGTTGTAGTACTTCTGGTGTAAAAGTGTGTATGATAAGTGTGTATCATCAGGTGGTTTTTACTTACAGTTTCAAAGTTTCAATATGCTAAAAATCTGTTTAATAGTTTGCATTAGCCAGTTTGAAACAGGCTTCTGTTTCACTCTTGCAAGTTCACGGAATCACGAGAATAGGACAAAAATTCCTAAAAAAGGCAAGTTAACAGCAATAATAACAGTATACAGATTTTAAACTAACAAATCAGATATAAACTAACAAACTTCTAAATAAAATAAAACTAGGCAAAAATAAAAATTATACGCAATTTTGTTTACATCTATTAAAACAAGAGTCCTATTGTACATGTGAAAAAAATACTGTGTCATGTATTCATATGCAGATTAGTTCTGTATTACGATTGAAAGACAGAGTGATCACATGATTTTTCCTACTTTTCGTATTACAATGTTGCCTCTCTGTGCTGAGTTATTGCTGGTTTTTAAACTCTACATAAAAACACGATTTAATATAAATAGACTAACTATGAATGCAGTTTTTTTTAAAGTTTGGTTTGAATTTCCCTTTAAAGGGGAATGCAATGTTCACTGAGTATTCTGATTTATATAACCATAAGTATGCAGTAAACCTAAAGATTGCAGTGAAGAGCAATTGTATGACATATTGTTTTTACCAAGAAAATAAACCAAGATTTTGTTGCCCCTAATCAGCTCTCATCTGATACGAAAAGCATGAGACCTTAGGAGAAAGTTTGTGATTATGATAATGTCTATAATCCATTGTGGAACATGCAGGGTAGATTCCAGCCAAATTACAATCACATTGTGTGCAGTGAACATTTTGCTCAAGAGGCATTCGTTCAGGACCAAAACGTTGGAGAAACCTGAATGATACACACTTGCTGTATTGCTATGAATTACAGGTCAAAGTGCACCTTCACCAGTTTTACTTTTTTTCTCTATGTATTTCACGTGTAAACCTCCATTTGATTGTTTCTATTCCAATTAGTCTGGTATTAGACCACTGTTTATCCATGAAATTTGAGAATGTTTACTTATGGCAAAACGTTTCTTTTACAGGGTTGGTGCTGAAAGCATTTAAACCTAGGTTCTTCTAAATATTTATTATTATTATTGGTGAGAATGCTGAAAGCATTCTAAATATTTATTATTATTATTGGTGTGAATGCTGAAAGCATTCAAACCTATGTTCTTCTAAATATTTATTGCTGTGAATGCTGAAAGCATTCAAACCTATGTTCTTCTAAATATTTATTATTATTATTGATGTGAATGCTGAAAGCAATTATACCTATGTTCTTCTAAATATTAATTATTATTATTATTATTGTTATTATTCCGCTCACTTTTTTTTATTCATATCTCCTTCCATAATTTTCATCATAGAAACGTCGTTCAAACATCAAAACGTTCAGCTCAATTAGAACATGCGCGCTATTAATTTTCCCATTCCCAACCATGAAACTTTCTGGATTATTCCACATTTTTCCAGAATTTTTTCCCATTGAAATGAATGGGAAGAATGTGTAAATCCTTGAAAACTTGGTCCTCTTTGAACTGTAACTGCT
>JAOUQZ010043961.1:0-12228 GCA_028564935.1 Neosilurus hyrtlii | reverse complement strand
GCATTTATTGAGTCACTGATATTTGTGAGGATGCCTATGAGCAGGCGGTCATTTATGCCACCGATTGCACAGCACAGGGCGGGGAGGACACAGCCAATCGGACGGGCAGCAGGAATCCCCCGTTTCTGTGACACCAGAGCTGCCGCGGATGGTGGAGGAATCCACCGAGTCTGTGGTTTTGTGTCCTCTGTCTCACTGTCTGTTTTAACAAATAATTAAATCATACTTAAACATGAGTCAAAGCCCTCAGAGCAACTCTTCTGAATTTGGGATGCCACTCGGCGCATGTAAAAGTGGAAACCAAAACACACCAACAAAATAAACTACTGGAACACGCGTCTTCGCTCTTATGTAGAAGTAGTAGAGGGGGGCAGCAATTGAAAAGTAGCCAGACTATGACATCCTGGGAATTTCACCCAGAGAAATTTAAGATGGTGATGGTAAAGCTCATAAGGCACTACAAATAGGCAGAAGACATGGTTCTGGGTAAAAAACAAACAAACAAAAAAAAAACCCAGGAAAATACTTTATTTTAATTTTAAAAAAGAACCATTAAACCAACACACCATAAAAAAGCAGAAGGAAAAGTCTAAGGCTTACCGGAAGAGAGGTCAGGTAGTAGAGGAGATGAGAAATCCCCCAAAAAACAAAGAAACAATCACCACAATCTCATGTGCACACACATACACTAGGTAGTGAAAGGGGATCCAGGCACCCAAGGGTACACAGCACACACGAAAGGGACACCACCTTCAGCTCTCAGCAGCTGAAATAAAAGGAATAAAAACAAAAAGAGATAAATGGGGTTATACCCCAAAAAAAAGACATCAAATAAAGCTCAAAGAAAACAAATTAAAATGTTAAATTCCAAATAATTCCAAAGAAAACAAATCAAAATGTAGAATTGGCAGCTCACAAGTTAAAAATGCTAACAAAATCTGCTGCCCAAAAATAATCTACATTCACAGTGAACCAAAATAAATACATAAACAAAGATACTCTTTAAAAATATGACAACACAAAAGAAGGGAAAAAAATTAAAAGAAAGAACCAGGAAACCTCCCCACACATGCAACCACACGTTAAAACACTAGCGAATGCAATCAGACAAGTGGGTGGGTGGAGCGACACAGCAAAGCAGCAGAAGTAAACACCACATGCACACAGATGTGGAAAATGCCAACGCAAAGCAGCAGTTCTTTTCTACTCTCTATCGGCTGCGCAGCTCAATCTATCGAACAAGAAACTAATAAATACATGAAAGATTAAATGACAGGAATACAAGCAAGCGTAATGAGTCACTATGAGACACACTTCCAACCTAGGTGTCTATTACTTGTTGCAGTAATGGTGTGCTTTGTTCCTGAACATGTAATATGCTCTTATAGGTGAAAACAATTGGAACCATTTATTAGCAGCACATAGGCTATGGTTCTAAAATTGACCGATTTGTTTGTTTTAAATACTAGTCTAGAGTCATGAATAAAAGTTTTGATCGGGTGTGTGCCTAATACACACACAGGGATATCCCTTGGATGAAACTGTAGTCCTTTTATTTTTCTCACATATTATATATCTCACACTACTTCGATGGATTGAGCACTGTTCTATGGGAAATCAACCCAGGATTTTATATAGCTGGACCCAAAGCACACTAAACAGACAGTCATGAATGAAAGTGAAATATCAATGTTAAAGTCACCTCCAGTACACAGGTATCAACAGATCATTTCTTCCCATTATATTTCAAACCTACAGGTGTCTCAGATTAGTCACAATAAGGTTGATAACAGAAAGTTTTATACAATTTGATGGACAAAGCTGCTTTCTAAAATAGCTTACTTGTGAAAAATGGTCATTTGTTTCTATGACATTTTTGGAGGTGTGTTGCTGCCATCAAATTCAGAATCAAATAATATTTTTCTTTAATTAGTATAATGTCTTACTTTCAGCATGTTCTATTGGGTATGGGTTTATGAACTTTGTAATCATTGCATTCACTTTTTGTTTTCATGTTACACTTTTTTGGAATCAATAGTAAATGTGAGGTTGTATTCCCCTTTTAATTGGTTTACTATTTTAATTTTTTAACTTATAGTGCTGCTTGAAAAGGTTATATATTTTTGAATAATTATGATTTAAAACATCCTATTTTTCAAAAGTAGATAAACAGAACCCAGAGGCAAAAATGTTACAGTTGGTAATTTATTTATTGAAGAAAATGATATAATAACACATATTTGTCTTTAACAAATGTATGTGAACTTTTACTTCCTTTCCTCTTGTACAGTAATAACTATAACTAAATGTGATAACTGCTGATCAGTCCTGCACACTATCATAGAGGGACTTTAGTCCAATCCTTTGTACAGAACAGCATCAACTTTAGATATTAGCATTAGATATTATCAATTGCACACTCCAATTAGCTAATCTACTTCTAGAATACCAGGTAATATATTATGAACTTAAGTGTCACTACAGAAAAAGAAAGAAAAAAGCTGATCATGATTCATTCTAAAGCCCCTGTCACACATTGGCAGTGTAGCCAGTGTGTACCAACGTATGGGAAATTTGATGGATATGCTGGCATACGTTGAGTAGGTTATGGGTAAGTTTTATGTAAGTTACAGCTTGCTGGTATATATATGGTTGTAGTACAGAGAGCTCATAAAAAAATTTTGTGCATGCACAAATTTTTGAGGTATTGTTGTGTATGGTTCATATGTTTCACATACACTGACTATAATTTGTAGATAAGTAATGTGTTATATTCCCGAGCCCGGGAATCGAACCCAGGACGTTCTTACTGTGAGGTGTAAGTGATAACCACTATACCATCTTGACACCTTAAATAAAATGTTGCATAAACAAAATGGATCATTGGGTAATAATATTGTAAAGCTTAAAACTTTGTGTGTTTTATTAGCTTTGGTTGTGGACTATAAACAACAAAAAAAAAACATATTCTTTGATCTAAGCTCAGGAAAATTCTGGCAGGAAAATTTGGATTTATGAATATAACATTTAGACAATACAATTAGTTATGTTGGTGTCTTTAGTTGAATCAAACTCTTTGTGATTCTATTATCATGGAGTTTTATTGACAAGTTTTTTACAGGGTCAGTTTCCGGCTTTTTTTTACGAACCCTTTAAAGCATCTCGTCTTACCAGGTGGTCTCCCACCCAAGTCTAACCAGGCCCGACCCTGCTTTGCTTCCAGAATCAAATGCAACCGGGCCTTCACAGCATTTCAGACTGTTGGTCGATGGTAAAACCATGCTGGATTTTTCAGCAGAGGTTTGTGTGTGTGTGTGTGTGTGTGTGTGTGTGTGTGTGTGTGTGTTTGTGTGTGTGTACATGTATCAGTGTCCAACTGTAAATCAGTTGCACACCTGCACTATACAGATTACAAACCAACAGGGGAGAGTATATTGAAGAAAAAAGTGTGTGTGTGTGTGTGTGTGTGTATGTGCGTTTGTGTGTGTTCTGGCTGGCTCTCAGGCCATGAACTGCCAGAACATTTGGAACAAACCTGTGTGTGTGTGTGTGGTCTAGCTATTCATTACAGTGTGGGGACATGAATTTGTTTACACAGTAACGTTATGGGGACTTCACGTCCTTGTGGGGACAAGTCCCCACTACGTAATCACTACATTTTAAGGTGAAGATGTTTTAAGATTAGGGTATGGTTGGGGTAAGATGACAGTAAGGCAAGTAGTGGTTATGTTTAGTGTTAGGGAAATTTCTAGTGTTTACGGAAACTTCTCCAGGAAATTATTGCAGTCTATGTATTGTCCCCACAAGTCATGGAAACGAGACTGTGTGTGTGTGGGTGTGTGTGTGTGTGTGTGTGTGTGTGTGTGCGTGTACGGACAGACTGGCACAGCACACGGTTGGCTCACTGATGGCATAATCTGTTTGTTGACAGCAGGTCAAAATAAGGACACGGGCAGACAAATGGCAAACACACATTCACAAGGGACAGACAGGTGTACACTGATCAGCCATAACAGTATGTATATACACTGATCAGTCATAACATTAAATACACCTGCCTATTATTGTGTAGGTCCTACCTCTGGGAGCAGAACAGATGTACACGATCAAGAGATGTAATCCTTAAGATCTCTGAGTTGTGGTATTTGAAGCTAATCAGTTCACAGCACATCCATTATTTGCTGTAAGTTGTAAGGTGAGGCCCCCATGGTTTAGACGTGTTTGTTCAGGACAAACTGAAAGTCGCGCCAAAGTGGACAATTGCAGCTTCTTTGCAGCTAAAATCCTAAATCATGGGATAAATATGACTTAATCATATTATTTGTGTTTTTCTCAAAATCACATGTAATACCCTGATAAATATTAGTTATATCTATTCTATTTTTTCATGGGAATAAGTTAAAGATAAAATAATAATAATAATAATAATAATAATACCTTATTAATATGCAGTTGCCATGGTAAAATAAATAGTGTGTAAAGATTAATAAGGTACTAAAATGTGTAAATAATTTCTGGTTAAAATGAGTGCTTTAAAATATATTTCAGGGTTTTGAATGTTTTAAAAGAAAGTTAAATTAATTTAGATTTACAGTTCAGAGTTCATGACTTATAGAATTGCACTTCTGGGTGTACCCGAGCTGGAAAAAGAGAAGAAAAAAGGTGTATCAATGGCGTGGAGTTGTGAGGTGTGTGTTTTCGTGTAAATACATGAGGGACTGTGAACTGTTAACTTAAAAGTACTGTTAGTCGTGCTGTGAGATGAGTTGAGACTCTCCATCGTGGTTAAAGTGTTTGTGCGAGATGGACACAACGCGTGTTTAGTTAAGTTATTTGGCAGGAGCTAGGCTAGCACCATGGTCACTGTCACGCTGAGACGTGAAGAAAAAAACACCTGCCCGGACAGGTGCAGCTTCATGAAGCCGTGGCACGGATCATTTTCACTGTCAGAGGACGCTTCGCTGCTGCAGAGGGAGAACCAGGTTCATCGCTGTAACCTGCTGTGGGCTGAACTGGGTGATACCACGACGAGTGACGGATTCATTAACTGTGGTTAAGTTCTGCCGACTTTACAGACACACAGAGGTACTGTAGTTAAAAGTTTTTACCACATGCTCAAACCTAAAGCGCCAACGAGACAATGCAAGCTTGCAAAACTAATTCACTACAGTAAGAGTGCACTCTGGTCAAACAGTTCAGACTATAAAACGCCAATACCTTTTTTTCTTTTATTTAATCTTGTGTGGTTGCGTTAACATTCAATATATATTCCAAAACTGATGTACTGTGTTGGAATTATTGAGTGGTGTTCTGTTATTTAAGTGTGAAAATCAGTAATTTACAAAGGTCACAGGTCAGAGTAATACCCTTCTGTCTCCAAATCAAGTCATGCATTACCCTAGACATCTAAGTGTAAGATGTCTCTTTCACCATATGAATTTATTGAGAAATTATTAAGATTCCATCTTATAGGTATAAGGTGGGTTTCTTAACACACGAGCCGTTGGTGAAAAGGGTTACACACAAATTTGTGACTTAGACGTTTATAGCACCAAGCCCTTCAATAGTGCTCACTGATTTGTCAGTGTTTAAATTCTTCAGATGTTGAGGGACACATTTACTTTTTGTTTGTTCAGATGAATACATGCCTTGTACTGGTCTAAACATTGCATTTATTTAGCATAATTTCTGCTATGTTTGTAGTGACTATTGCATCAAAAAAGCGCAATATAACTGCTGGTTTTGAAAGCCTACCACCTTTACTTTAAGTGCAAAGTTAGGGAGAAAGTCCGCAGTGCCTATAACCTAGTTATAGGTTATAGGTCCGGAGATGAGTGGAACACTACGTTCATCACACCAAACGGCCACTATGAATACCTGGTAATGCCGTATGTGCTAGCTAATGCTCCAACGACCTTCCAAGGCTTCATGAATGAGATCTTCCAGGACATGCTGGACCGATACGTGATCGTGTACATCGACGACATCCTCATTTATTCCCCCGACAACTTTACCCATGTACAGCATGTAACGAGGGTACTCCAGTGTCTATGCCAACATCAGCTATTTCTGAAAGCAGAAAGCATCCACCAAGCATCAGTGTCATTTCTGGGTTATGTGATATCGGCTCAGAAGGTCCGAATGGAGGAAGAAAAAGTAAGAGTCGTCCAAACCTGGCCGAAACCCGAGACAGTAAAAGCCCTGCAACGGTTCCTGGGTTTGCCGACTTCTACTGTCGGTTCATAAAGAACTTTAGTATCTTGACTGCTCCATTGACGATGCTACTTCGGGGGAAACCCAAGACCCTTGTCTGGAATGACACAGCCAAGCTAGCCTTCCAGCGACTCAAAGGAGCATTCGTCTCGGCGCTGGTGCTCCACCATCCAGACCCAGCCAAACCTTTCATCGTGGAAGTGGATGCCTCAACAAGCGGAGTGGGAGCCATCCTATCCCAACATAAGGACAGGAAGGGATGTCCGTCACCTTGCACGTGAGCTGCTAGCTATTAAACTTGCCTTGGAGGAATGGCGGCACTGGCTCGAAGGAGAACAACACCCCTTCCAGGTCATCACTGACCACAAGAACCTGTGCTACCTAAGGGAAGCCAAATGTTTGAACCCCCGCCAAGCTCGCTGGGCATTATTCTTCACCAGATTCAACTTCACCATAAAATACTGCCCAGGATCACAGAACACCAGAGCCGATGCCCTATCCCGTATCCATGAACCCAACGAAACACCAGACAAACCTACTCCTATCCTTCCATTCAAAGTCTTTGTAAATTCCATACAGTTGGACCTGGAGGAACAGCTCCAAGCCGCCCTGGAGACAGATCCAGCGCCACCAAAAACACAGCAAGGACTTCAATAAGTTTCCCCCGTGACCTCCGACCCCTGTAAACCCTTACTTTCCAACCCTGGCATGGGCCACCATCAGACCAAGGCGACACTCTCCATCCTTCAGAAGCGCTATTGGTGGCCCGGGATGTCAACCATGACCAAGAGGTTCATTGCCGGATGTAAAGCCTGCAACATATCTAAAATGCCTCAACACCTTCCCACTGGGAAGCTCCTTCCATTGCCCGTACCTCAACATCCTTGGTCGCACATAGGGGTGTATTTCATGATGGACCTTCCATCCTCTGAGGGCAATACCTGCATCATAGTGGTTGTGGATTGTTTTTCTAAGGCGTGCAAGTTAATCCCTCTCAAGACCCTTCCAACGGCAGCAGAGACGGCCAGGGCCCTGTTCGAGAATGTCTTTCGTAATATTGGATTACCAGAGGACATGGTAACGGACAGAGATCTGCAGTTCACCTCCAGATTCTGGAAGGCCTTTTTTAAGTTACTGGGGGTGACAGTCAGTTTATCTTCCGGGTATCACCCCCAAACAAACGGCCAGATGGAAAAAAGATTCAGGACATTGGGCGTTTCTTACGAGCCTTCTGCAACCGGCACCACACCTCTTGGAACCAATTCCTCCCACGGGCCGAGTACGCGCAGAATTCCTTACGCCAACTGTCCACAGGGCTGACCCCTTTCCAATGCGTACTCGGTCACCAACCTCCACTCTTCCCGTGGAACAGTAAACCTACGGACGTCCCCGCGGTGGACGAGTGGTTTCGAAAGAGTGAAAAGATCTGGAGCAAGGCCCATCGCCACCTTCAACACACTGTCCGACGGGGGACCTCCAGGGCAGACACAAGACGTTCTGATCCACCCCAGTACCAGATTGGGGACAAGGTGTGGCTCTCCACAAGGGACATCAGACTCCAAGACTCAAACAAAAAGCTAAGTCCTCGTTTTGTAGGTACTTTCGAAATAATTGCACAAATAAACCTCATCAAATACAAACTAAAACTTCCTCCCACCTACAGAATCCACCCTGTGTTCCATGTCTCCCTGCTAAAGCCGTACCACTCACCACTGACCTCTTCTCCCACAGAGTCGGGCGAGGCTGCAGAACCCCCTCCACCACTGGTTACAGAGTAAAACTCCATTCATGCCGTCCTGGGTCTCCTAAATTCCCACAGACGCCGTGGGAGGATAGAATATTTGGTCGACTGGGAAGGATACGGACCCCAGGAACGATCTTGGGTACCCCGCACAGACATCCTGGACCCCAGCCTAATGGAGGAGTTCCATTGTCAGCACCCCAGTCGACCAGCACCTTGTCCCAGGGGACGCCCACGGCGTCGACATCCCAGGAACCCTGGAACAGCCCCTGGAGGGGGGTTACTGTTACACCCGCAGCTAGCTTGCGACCCCACTCTCACACACCGCGAGCACACTCCCCCAAATTCTAATGACCTGCACCTCATTTCCGGATCCAATCACCTCCTCAATATAAACCCCCACTAGACACAACTCTGTGTCTAGCCTTGTTAGCAGTCTACGTGTCTACACCGCCACTCTAACCAGCACTTCGGACTCACCTCAACTCCCTCGCTTTGTCCTCGTACTACTCGGGTCATCCGTCTCTCTGTTCCTGACTCCCTCCATTGTTCTAGTAAGTTGTGTTTGTCGGTTTATGTTTGCCCCTCGTGGCAGATTTCATTTCCATTTGTTGTGTTGTGTTTATCGGTTTGTGTTCACCCCTCGTGGCAGGTTTGATTTCCGTTCAGTTTCGTTTACGTGTGTGTGGCTCTCCGAGCCCAACTCCTGGGTCACAATAAACTTGTATAAGTTTATTCTTCTGTCTCCATGTGGTATCATAACAAGAGTGGAGAAGACCAACCGCAGATCAACTGTGGCACTCCAACGGTCTTCCAGACTACAGGATAGAAGTGATGAGAGAAGTACTGCATACTGGGATCACTACTGTGAAAGACCTGTGCTTTTGGAGATCAGTTCTCTGCTCTGAGACAGTTTTCTGCCTATGTTAATTTGTCCCCCATCAAAGTCACTCAGATTACCAGTTATTTTTTTCTAGTGCTATCATTCAAAAATCAGCACAAACATATGCCCATAGCTTAAACAAAACCAAAATTATATTTATCACATTAAAATAACAGATATTATTTGGTAATACATGCATGAACTGAACACTATGACTTATTAGTGCTGTTTTGTCAAACAGAAGAATCCAGTTCACTGGATCACCTGACCAGTGACATTATTGATCAGTGAGTCTAGAGACCCCAAACTTTAGCACATGAAATTATGTGTGAAATTTAGTAGAGCAATGGCCTGGCGAGCTGTCCAGGGTGTACTCTGCCCTCGCCCAGAGTCGGCTGAGATGGGCGCCAGCCTCCCCGCGACCCTAATAAGGATTAAGTGGTTCAGAAAATGACATGACATGACATTTAGTAGAGCAGCAAAGAAAAATAGTGCAGACTCTTTAAATGCACAACCCTTAAAATGTCCAATAAACAAAGCTTACTGTTTCTTAGAATAGTCGGATCACCCTGAATTATGTCCCTATTGCACAAATAGCACTCAGAACATTTACCCAGGTCATTAATTCTTTTGCCATAGGCTTGTTAAATTACATTAAAGTCACCATTACATTATTGTTCTCCACATAAAAATGTAAATACATACTTTTTCAAAACACATTCTCCAGATGTTGTGAGCACAACATCATATAGTACTGCCCACTCCTGCTACACGTGCATGACCAACAGGTTCAGTCTCTTATTACTAAGTTATTATATAACTTATTGCCCTCACCTTATATATTGCTGAATTCTGGATTCTAATTGGTAAGAAGGTGTTGATTTATCTTCTATAACAGCAGCTTTGACAATAGTGCAGCAACAAATCACACATTTGTTTTTAATATCAATGCACTTTCTGCTAGCTATTTTCTTTTTTTTTTTATGATACCTGTTTTGTTCAATTCCACTTTCTTAACTGCACATCACCTCCTCCCACTGACTCGTGCATTGTTCTGAACATAGTGATGTGATAATGATGTTGAAAACTGGTGGGATTTCATCACTCCCCTCAACTGGTCACACTGTGACCAGTTTATCACATCATTTTCACGTCTCAGTAAGATGGCTTTTTACTTTCTTTAATAGGATGTAAGATCATTAGTTGCAAGGTATGTAATATGGGAAATGACAATGACTGAATTAAGCATCAATGGATTGCTGATCATCAATATTATGACATGTTTTGATGTCATCGTGACATGGTAGTTGTCACGTCATTTCTTAACGGGTTCTCCACCTATGCAACTAATTTCTATGTCACGTGTTTGTGATGTCTTGTCACGTGTTTGTCATGTCTGACCATTTTTCCTTTTTTCAGTGGATAAATAGTATTACAAGAGCTGTGGTCTATCAGCCCAATCCATTGGTAAAAGCCATGTAGGTCTAATACTGGAAATTTGAAAACCCATTAGATTAAGCAAATAAAAATTGGCGAAGGATATATTTTTATTCCACAGGTGATAAAAATGTAATAAAATCTTTATATATAAAAAAAATGGCATGAGATTCGAATTCAAGTTTACAGCTCCTTGATTCATCAACAAAACCGCTACACCACAGATCTCACCAGTCACATATGCAGTTGTGAGTAGTACAAGGTCAGTGTGCATGCTATATTTTCTGCAAATATTTTAAAAGGATCATATGGAATTTAATGTGCTGTACGATGTCCTTTTGTTATTGAAAAACTGAATAACGACTGGTAAAAATATTAAGATAATGATACTGATGTTAAGGCTACATATAGCCGGTGCGTGCCAACTGCCATATTACTATTGTTCATGTGAGAATCAACCAGGAGAACAACAAAGAAATTCTTGTTTTTAATTTCCATTTTGTGAATTATATAATGTTATTCTACTATCACTAGTGCCGTTTTATTGTGGAATATCCCCCTATTGTGTCTTGAGTTTGCAAGTGGGATGTGCCACTTTATGATGCACTTTTGTGCTGTGACTGTGTAACCAGTGCGAGTCGCCATACAGTGTACATTGTAAATAGCATAGGCTACTATCATGCATGTCTAATGGTCTTATTATTTGTACAGTTTCATTGTAATGAAATGAGTTATCAAACTCAAGTTTTATCTTATGGAAGGTCGCAAAAGTACTGGACATGCCTTCACACACGTTGTTCCAATCCTTGCTCAGGCACAGTGTATCCGTTTGCTTTGTTCAACAAAAATGCACGCTGCTTGATTTCTTTGAAAAACAATGAAGTCACTATAGTAAAGAGAACACAAGTATTTTAGACCTGGTACAATCAACTCGATAGACCCAAAAGCAGGACAGACATGACAGGGTACGGTGAAGAGAAGTAATCCCGTTTATTAGGTGCTCAGAGGAAAACAAGGTGTACATGGTTGCTGTGGTAATCAGGGCTGGATCGTGGTGTAGCTGTGAGAAGCACAATGCTCTGTGAATGGCACAAGATGATCTGGCAGGGGATCGAGGGAGGATGCCGAGCTTATAACTTGTGGCACCTGATGGGAAACAGGTGGGGATAATCAGGGCGGAGCCGGTAACCACCACCCGTGCAGGAGGGACTCAGGATACCTGAATAGAGAAAAGGCCAGAAACAAACATGAGACAGGACATGATTCATTTCCCCCGGTAGGCTCTAACAGGGGAAGGTCCCGGGTGGACAGCCACGCCTGTTGATTTATTCGTCTCTGACCCTGGAGGAGCAGCCGCCTGGTTGCGGCCCAAATCTTTCGGCATCTCCTTACCAGGGCATGAGCTGAGGGGACTGTTACCTCCTTCTTGTTGGCTGGGAATAGCGGTGGTTGGTAACCGTGGGCGGCCTGGAAAGGGGAGAGCCCGGTGGCCGCAGTAGGGAGCAAGTTGTGGGCGTATTCCACCCAGGTGAGATGCTCACTCCACGTGGCTTGATTCTGTGAGACCAGGCATCTGAGACAGGTCTCCAGGTCCTGGTTGAGCTGCTCCGTCTGTCCGTTGGACTCCGGGTGGTAGCCCGACGACAGGCTGACGGCGGCCCCCAAACAATTACAAAACTCCCTCCAGAACCCGGATATGAATTGGGGTCCCCGGTCGGAGACGATGTCTGTAGGGAGGCCGTGTGACCTGAGTGATCAGGATCCGGGCGGTCTCCTTAGCCGAGGGCAGCTTGAGCAGGGGGATAAAGTGAACCATCTTAGAAAATTAGTCTACCACCGCAAGCACAACTGTATTACCCCTTGAGGGAGGCAGGCCTGTGACGAAGTCTAAGGAGATGTGTGACCATGGTCGATGCGGCACCGGCAATGGCTGGAGGAGCCCCACCCGGGTCTG
>JAOUQZ010043960.1:0-12229 GCA_028564935.1 Neosilurus hyrtlii | reverse complement strand
ACACACACACATACACACACACACACACACACACACACACACACACACACACACACACACACACACACACACACACATGGGGGGAAAAAACAAAAAAAACAAGAGTTATTCTTATTCGAGCATGAAAATGAAACAGAGGCATCTCTGTTGACCAGCAGATGGTGACATCACACACATCTGAGTGCTCAACACTCTGTAATAGGCATTACAGCACTTCCCCTACTGTTCAGTGCACTTCTTGATGAACATTTATTTGTTTAGCCTTTGTGTTCTGTTCTGGTCACGTGAATATACAGTGGTGCTTGAAAGTGTGTGGACCATTAAGATGTTTTATTTTTTTTAATTTCAGCAAGTCCTAGAGTAAATAAAGTAGATAAGGAGGACCCACTTAAACAAATTAAACACAAATATTACATTTTTTGTATTTTATTTCATTTACTGAGAAAAATTATCCAATTCTGGACATCTGTAAGTGGCAAAGTATGTTAGCCTTTGCTTTCAAAACCCATTGTGATGTACTAACTATAAATAACAGTTTGTGGTCTGTTGGTCAGTCCTGCACATCGACTTGGAGGGGTTTAAGTCCATCCCTCTGTACAGAACAGCTTTAAATCTGAGACAGTGGTGGGCTTCATGTGAGCTGCTCACGCAACATTTCTATTGAATTTATTTCAGGACTATTATTTGGCCATTCCAAAACATTAAATGTATTTCTTTTTAAACCTTCTTTGCTAGAGAAACTCAAATGGAGAAATGTCCAATGAAGTCATCTTTAATTAAAAAATATTTAAATTGGTAATGATTAAACCTATGGATGAGCAATTGTATGATTTACTGCACTATTTAATTATTGGATGATTTATATGACTATTTTATGAGGAGTTTATTCAAGTGTGTGTATGATTATTTTATTTTCAGGCCATTCCACACTGTACGAGTATTGCTCGGCTGACCTTGAACATGGAACGTTGGAACAAAATGTCGGACCTTCAAATGTCAATCCTAAGCGATTGGTTGGGTTTGAGTCTAGACGCTTCAAGGTCAACTTGACATATGTGACCTAGTCTGGCAAAAAGTCACAGTGACCAAAAATTCTAAATTGAGTTAGCCATACCATTTTAAAGCTTAGAGTCTCTTTTTTTAAATGGTATGGCTAAGTTAATTTTGAATTTTTGGTCACTGTGACTCATTTTGCCAGACTGGGTTACAATGATGTCATGGGGGACCAGTCAGAACAAGGTCAAATTGAGACATGATGTCATGAGGGACCAGTCAGAACAGGTTCAAATTGAGACATGATGTCATGAGGGACCAGTCAGAGGGGAAAAGGTACTATATAAGCCAATGCACAGTTGGTAGACGGGGTCCGAGGTCCTTTTGTGGAACTTCTTTTGTGTGATTGACTGTACGCTTTTCTTTTCCTAAAGGCTAAATAAACACCTGAAAAATGAATTTGAATCTCTTACATCGTGAACTAGACATGTTTTCCCACAACTAATATATATATATATATATATATATATATATATATATATATATATATATATATATATATAAAATACACAAACAAAGGATTTACAAACATTCAGGCAGCACTGTAATGTATGTGGTTCTTTTTTTCAACTAATACTGATGCTGCTTCAATATCCATAAGAAAGGCAGAATATGATCCTAACAAACATTTGTATTCTTTCAACCCAAAACTGTATGATGTAGTGTTCCATAGTCACACTTTCCTTAGTTACTATACCTCACATTTTTCACAAATCACCAATTGGTAAATCAACTCACCAATTTTTCACAAAGTGTATGTGAGAGAGAGAGATACAGAGAGTATAAGAAATAGACAGAAAAGGGAGAGAAAGATAAAACGAGAGGGAGAAAGAGAGAGACAGAGAGAGAGAGGAAGTATAAGAAAGTGGATAGAGCAAGTGGATAAAGAAAGAGAGAGAATAAGAAAGAGACAGAATAGAAGAGAGAGAAATAAAAAAAGAGAGGGAGAGAAAGACAGAGAGTTTAAGAAATTGGATAGGGCAAGAGAGAGACAGAAAGGTAGAGAGAGAAAGACAGAAAGAGGGAGAGAGAGCGTGAGAGAGAGAAAGACAGACAGAGAAAGAGAGAAAGAGAGAGTGTGTGTGAGAGAGAGAATAAGAGAGATAGAGAGAAAGAGAGAGAGAGAAAGACAGGGAGAGAGACAGAGAGAAAGAAAGACAGTGTGTGTGTGTGTGTGTGTGTGTGTGTGTGTGAGAGAGAGAGAGAGCGAGCGAGAGAGAGAACCCCAGACTCTGAAAATACACATGGCCTTTTTCTTAGCTTATGTAAACTGAAGTAGGACAAAGGGGTAGATCAGTTCAACAGACAAGGATGAATAGGCTGTGTGTGTGTGTGTGTGTGTGTGTGTGTGTGTGTGTGTGTGTGTGTGTGTGTGTGTGTGTGTGTGTGTGTGTGTACTCCTAAGAGAGACATCTTTGTGTGAGTAGATGCCTGGAGGAGACAGAAATGCCATGTGCTTGTTGGATCACTCTTTTTTTTCTACACTCGCTGTCAGAGACCCAGATCTCAACTCTGACTCAAGGGAGAACAAAATACACCAAAACAAACTTTAACGCACTAACCGTACTTTTAGAGTGTCAAACTCTGACATGACAGATCAAAGATCAGTGGTCAGAAAAACAAGTGTACTTTGCTGCAAGATCAGTGATGGTACAGTTATGTTTGCTCTGACCGTTAGACCTCAGTGAAGGTTAAGTTATTTATTGCATTATGATTATAAAAGTATTGCATTCTATATAACTATATAACTCCACCATCACTGATATAAATAAATACATAAAATAGCTATCAATAGGATATAATCCTTTAAAAACCAGATGTCATACATCATGTAGGAAACTGAGTTTATTATCCAGGAATTATTCAAATTTATATAATAAAATCTTTATAAAATATTTTTTTTTCCAAAAATTAATTTTGAGAATTTAAGTGCAAATTAATTTAACAAAAACAAGCTCATCTGATAATGATTTAATTTTTTAGAAAGTGAACATTCAGCAACATCAAGCAGTTATCGTTAGCAGTTAGCATTGTGGTTAAAAATACTAGAAAGGGGCTTCTGAGTGGCGCATCGACAAGGTGCACAACTATCAACCCGGAGATCGAAATTTCGAATCCAGGTTGATGCCACAGCCATCCATGACCAGGAGTCCATGGGAGCTAATTGGCCAAGCTCCAATGAGAGGGAGTGATGGCATACGCTCACTTCTCTGTCACTCACAGCGATCACCAGCCAATAGCATCGCATGTCACGGAGGGGACGTGTGCTTGCTAGCGCCCCTCCCTGGTCAGTGGTGGTCGTGTGATAGAGAAGGCAAAAAAAAAGTTGATGGGTGGAAACTTGGGGGGAAAAAAAATACTAGAAAGGATTTAGCAAAACTGAATACATCCAGGAATGAATTTAAGAAAAACTAAGTCATTGTCCTGGAATAAAGTAAAGTCAAGCTCATTATAAGAGATTTAAGTAAAAAAAAATCGAGTACAGTATCCAGTTTATAATTTTGTAAATTTGTGCACAAACTTAAAAAAAAAAAAAATTAAAATTAACAAAACGATTGTCAGGACCAACAGCGTAGTCATAGCTATCTTACCACTGGGTGCTGGGGGGAGACTGGAGCCTCATCCAACAGTGGAGAAGGTGGGGTACTTGCCTGACCATTGCAGGGCAACACGCATACAACTACTCACACTCACATCCACACCTCAGAGGAATTTGGAGCAGCCAATTAGCCTAATGCGCATATCTTTCGACTGTGGGAGGAAACTGGAATATCTGGATGAAACCCATGTAAGCACAGGCCGATCATGCAAACTCTACACAGAAACGTCCAAGCATAAGATGTAACCCCAGGGCCTTTTTGCTGAGAGGCGGACATATTAAGCTACTATGTCACCATGCCGACCATATAAACTTTCAAAGCGACAGAAAATATTGCTGTAAGGAGTGTAATTTGCAACACAACCAAAAAAAGGCCAGGAAGGTCCTGGGTTCAAGTCCTGGGCTTGGGGAGGGCAGTCCTGTGTGGAGTTTTTATGTTCTCCCTGCACCTGCATGGGTTTCCTCCAGGAACCCCGATTTCTTCCCACAGCCCAAAAACATGCACATTAGACAAATTGGCTGGTTCAGATTGCGCCTAGGTGTGTGAATGGTGGTTCGCGTGTGTGTGGGACTAATGTCAGCGTGTATGAATGAATGAATAATTAACTTCTTTTTTTTCTTTTGTCATTTCATATATATCTTCATATCACACAGCCCTACTATGTATATACTATATCCAGTCATTCTCCTGTTGCATAGTCCTGCTTCGTATAAGCTGAAAGGTCTGCATCGCCAATGCTAAATTAATTTATCGCTTTCTGTACTTGATATGTAGCTAGCAGGTTTATTATAACACGTCAGGTCTCATTAGACATGTGCTAGCTGTAGTGCTGCTGTAACTATATCTATGACATAGAGATGCATGACATACTGGGTGCCATGTTTAAAGCCTCAAAAATCTTTATATTAGGTTTCTGAATTAATTAAATAATTAAGGTTTCTGCCTAATTTGCTCTCGCCTAAATGACTGTTTATTAGGAATACCTGTACACCTGAAGAATCATGCAGTTATCCAATCAGCCAATCACGTGGTAACAAATAATTCATGCAAAAAGGCAGCTCTGTCACCTGTTCGCAATGGGAAAGATTTATTTCTTATATAGAAAATGTATGATGTGTGTTTATTTGCTCACCAAGGCCAGAAGAATGTGGCTGCCTTCACCCCCTGCTTCTCTGCTGTTATCCAGATCTATAGGATGAAAAATGACAGGTTTGTGATTACTTTTAAACACAACAGCATCTTTGTTATATTATTTTTAATCCAGTAATCACATTTTAATCCTTCTTATGTTTTATGGCAGTTGTTGCCTCTGAGTACTGATTATTATCTACTCATTATTAAAAGGGTAGAGATCGAACTTACAGGTTGCCCACCCCACCAGCGATGGTTGAGCTTCTCCCTTCCACGCAGGTTAAAGTTTGCATCAAACACCGGGTCATACATTGAGTTACACACAATGCCGTGAGACTCTGGGTAGAGCCCCTGCACCGAGACACACAGAAACCTCAGCACTAGATTCTATAGATTTTTATTCCGATCATTAAAGGAAAGCGTTAGGTGAGTGTTTACCGTGGCGAGTGTGTAGAGGTTGGGAAATGTTTTCGAAGGGTACATTGGCCTCATATGAGGAGATCTTGTTCCACATGTTCCTATCGAAAAGTACAAATAAACCAGGTATATTAAATATCAAACACTGAAATCATTTAAATGTACGACAAAAGTTTAAATAATAAAAAATGAAGATCTATAATAAAAGAAAAGTCAGTTCAGTAGATCGTTTTACAATCCTTTACTGCCCCTAAACAAAGACAACACTAATGCTCATAGTGCACCCGTCATATTATTACATAAAAAGAAAATATTTCTATGCAACTAGCTGATAAAATGTTAAACTGTGAAATAATAGATTCACATTTACTGCATTTCTTATCCAGAGCAACTTACATTTATACAACTGAGCAATTTAGGGTTAAGGGCCTTGGTCAAGGGCCCAACAGTAGCAGAATGGCAGTACTGGGGATTGAACCGCTGACCCTTGAATCAGCAACCCAGAGGCTTAACTTCTGAGCCACCACTGCCCCAATGATGCATCCACTTTATTGGGAATAAATATTCTAACATTTTCCAATCAGATTAAAGGAAATAAATAAATAAAAATCTGAGCTGTAAAATTGCAACATCATTTAACAGGAACCAGTAACCAGAATGTGACCCTGGGATGTACTATTATCATACTGATCAATATTCAGAGTTGGGTTAAGTGAGATGGCTATAGAAGCCGCTTAATTTTAATTTACAAATAAATAATTACAATAACTTCAAAATTATTCGATTCCACTTTCTATTCTTTATTGCATTTTCTTTAATACTAGTCAGAGCCGATCTATTTAATTTTCTCATTATGTTTAATTATATTTAAAATGAGTATACATCGGATAGAAATAGTGCAATCTGATCTGTCCATTATCTTGGGATTAAAATCATTACTCTAATTGAATAACGCTTGAATCAAAGTGATGGAAATTCACAGTTTGTGACGGTCACTTGAAACAAGTGGGTTCATCATTATCACACTTTTAAACTAAAGGGGCGAGGTACCTCCACAGCGCTCAAACTTATAATTACATCTTTGCATAGTTAGAATAAAAGTTCCTCTACTATTGGGTGTCGGATGAACATTTTGCCCCATGTAATTTATTATTTTTTTTTTTTAAAAATGATCCCCCTGCACTGATCACCTGCAAAATTCGATGTGTCTTTTTCCAGGCCCTGGCCCCGCCCCCGCCCCTCCACTAAGTTTTATGAAAATCAGATCAGTAGTTTTTTGCATACATCTTGCTAACAGGAAAAAATCCTTTAATAAATGCTTTTTTAAATCAGTTTTATAAATTTCACGATCTGGAATGTAATCTGGATCTGCTCCAAAATGTTACAAGTTCTTGCAGGCCCATGCCTCATTCCTCCACCAAATTTGGTGAAAATGTCAGTCTGTATTTTCTAGCCGAGAAAGTAACGGCTCATCCGATTTTAGACTTATCTATGTGAGACAATCAGGCTTCCTAATAAGCATAATTTAAACATGAGTGGTTGGAATAATCATAATGGATAATCCAGAAAATGACCTTCAGCAACATGTATAACTCGAGTCTAAATACTTGTAACTTAAAAATCTTAAGTGTGAGGTGATGAATTGGGTTTTGTTTTTTTTTACACATTGCAGTCCTTATATATATATATATATATATATCCTTATATATATATCCTTATATATATATATATATATATATATATATATAGTATATTCCTGTCACTCCGCAGATCAATTCAAGAGAAAATAGGCACAAAATTAAATGGCATTTATCCCAAGAGCATGTTAGACTGTGGATGTTTCGGGTTAAACCACCTTTAAGTGTCCCGCACATATGTTCTTATAAAATCCTAATTCCTGACAATGTCTGAAGATAGTCCCTACTCAGTTTATGGATGTTGGGAATGACAGGTTTTCCTTTCTTGATGTAGGAGGCACGGAATCCATCCAGAGAAATGATAAAGAGAGGAGGACGCACAAATCTGCACAGAGAAAATATCACAGTTACGACTCGGAGAACTGACCATGTAGGGTGCTTGCATTGTTTTTAATAATTATAAATTAATATAAATGTTTGTGAGTTAAAGTATATTTGAGCTACACCTTAAAGCCCAGGATTTCAGTACTGATACACTAAGACTGATCGTCCAATATTTCACAACATCTTATATTTTAGCAATTTGTTTAAATGACCTATTTGTAAACACTCACTTCCCTACCACTGTTTAGAAGTGTTGTATCTGTAGCTTTAATTTTTTTGCCATCCACATGTTCTATTTAATAAAGCATACAATTTCTTCATTATATATAATAGGGAACTACCGATAAGGGTAGACACCACAACATAATCCCCCTTCAGGCATTCATTCAGATACACAGTAGCATATATGAAATATTTAAGAAATACTTTAGAATTATATAATAACTATACTAAAATGTATTCCCTTAAATTATAAATATCATTATTATTATTATTAATATTATGGTTATTATTACTATTATTATTATTGTTGTTATTATTATTATTATTATTATTATTATTATTATTATTATTATTATTATTATTGATAATAATACTGCTAATAATAATAATAATAATAATACATTCATTCATTTATTCATTAAGTTTCCATGTTCTGCCTGTGCTTATGTATGTTTCCTTCGGGTACCACAGTTTCCTCCCGCAGTCCGAAAATATGCACTTTTGGTCAACTGCCTACACTAAATTGCCCACTGGTGTATCCTTATAGGTGCGTTAGCCATAAAAAAGATTGGTAGAAACAGAAAGGTCAATGAAAATGAATGAATAAAAGAGTGAATATCCATTCATACAGAGGAGAAAGTAAAATGATTCGAAGAGAATCATTTTTAATTTAGGTGTGGAAGTATATCAGCACCTATAGGGAGAATGAGGAAGCGTTCGGGAGCTGAATGGCACTTAACTTGAAAAACTGATCCAGCACCAAAAGCATTAAATCTAAAATACACTCTATTTGAATGCCAGAAGAGGAGTATTGGGAGAAAATCACTGAGATACAACTGAATATCATCTGCATAGCAGGGACTGTTAAGGCAATGGCTACATGTAATCGAAACAAGCGACAGACTGTACATTAAAAATAGGACGGGCCATAGAACTAATCCCTGAAGGACACCACACATAACAGGAGCAGTACAGGATGTCTGCTGACCTAATATGATAAACTGCTGTCTGTTTGTCAGATACCTCCTGAACCACTGACGCGCTATTTTGGTGATACCAACAGAGGAAAGCCTGATTAAGAATATCGAATGCTGTGCTAGGGTCAAGGAGGAGGATGTTTAGAGACACACAATCAGTAGACAGAGGGAGATCATTAATAACATGCAGAAGAGCTGTTTAAATGCTGGGCTTTGAAAAGGCAGAGAGGGTGGTATCACTAAGAAAGGTATGATGTGCAGTGGACCACTCTTTCTAACACCTTCATTAAAAAAAGAAAGAAAAAGAAAGAAAAAGAAAGAAAGAAATAAAGCAAGAAAGAGATGTTGAATCCAATTCAAGTTGGTTAAGAATCGGGGTTATAGCTGCAGTAGGGAGAAAACCAAAAAAAAGACATAAATTTATAAATATGCCAAATGGATTCCTGATTATATTTTCCACAAGTAAAGGGGTGACAGAGACAGAAGGAGAGGAAACAGCTGTGATGTAAAAGTGAGTTGGATAACTAAAGCAAGAAAATTAGCAGAGGGGTATTTTTAAAAAGTGAAATGCAATATTTATGGTTAAAAAGAAACAAAGAAAGGACAGAGAAAAAAACTGACACTCTTTTCCATTAATCTGTGTACGACTGAAACTGACGATTGGTAAATAGCTGAACTGAAGAGCTGCGACAGGCTCTTGCTACTCCGCTCGTGTCTGTGCCTGGGTTCACTGATCAATATTATTTCTGGGGAAGTGGTGGCTCAGTAGATAAGGCTCTGGGTTAATGATCCAAAGGTTGGTGGTTCAAGTCATAGTATCCCAGTATCACCAAGCCCCAGTATCTGCCACTGTTGTGGCCTTGAGTAAGACCCTTAACCCTCAACTGCTCATTTGTATAAATGAGATAAAATAAACGTAATCCACTCTGGCGGTCGTCAAAAGCAATAAAGGTAAACAATGATCCAAACACTATAGTGTTGCCAACAGTGGCATCGTGTTGTGCCCTCTGATGGACTGAAAATGTAACTTCAATAATTATACCATGGTTCAAGTGTCTACTGTCTAAATGTCACTTTCAATAATTCATTCATTCATTCATTTTCTGAACCGCTTAATCCTAATTAAGGTCACGGGGAGGCTGGAGCCCACATTAGCAGAGTACACCCTGGACAGCTTACCAGGCCATCACAAGGTAGAAACACGATGGCCTACTCTTTACGAACATCAGCAATGGTTCTTTTATATGCCTCTCACCACAGACAGTGAGAGACATGGCTGGCCTTTGATAACCCAGTTAGCTGCACTAGGGGGGCAGCAGTGACAACTCAGTGATAGAG
Organism: Neosilurus hyrtlii; assembly: GCA_028564935.1. NCBI lineage: Eukaryota > Metazoa > Chordata > Actinopteri > Siluriformes > Plotosidae > Neosilurus > Neosilurus hyrtlii. The sequence goes on along the minus strand of JAOUQZ010043960.1, from coordinate 2,470 downwards.
GGGGTTGAACCCCCGACATTCGGATCAGTAAACCCCCGACCTTCGACCTTTGGATCAGTAAGCCACCAGGCCACTGTTAGTTTTTAAATTGTCATTTAAATTGACATATAATTGTCATTATAAACACTGACCTTAAACTTTGAATAAGCATTTCTCACACTTATGTTTACTTAGGTAGATGGCCTGAGCATAATAATGGGCTGCAAAGTGAATTCGGTGGCCTATTTTAGCAAATAAGTATAAAGAATAAGCATGTTTTTTGAGCAATAGATAAATAATAATGAACATAATATAAAGCTGATATTTCTATGATATAGGCCCTTTTTGTGTTGGCAGGTAATGCCAGCCCTTTCCACTGGCTACTTATTAATGAGTATCAAAAGGGTGTGATTTATTTGTGTATAAAATGTATAAGTGAACTTTTTTTTACCAAGGCAAGCTGTTTTCATTAGTTTAGATCAGGGGGAAACTGCCATTCAGTTTCAGATATAATTGCAGGTTGCACTGTTTAACCTATAAACAAACCAAAACTTAAGCCCCGATCTCTTTTGCCCACAATTCTATCAGTTTTTAAGTCGGGACCGAGCATTAGGGGTCTGCGACCGATATCGTCGACATGACTGTCAACAAGGAATCCACCCGTTATATACAATCGTCCCTTTTTTGAAACCTGTTTCCAAATAGTGGACAATTACACGATAATCTGCTAATTGGTGACTGTCGCCAACTCTCCGCGATTATACTGCTTACAGTCTGAGACCGTTGTGGTCGATCACAGATAGTCGCAGATAACTGGGGACTTAGTTGCAGACAGTCTCAGACCTAGTTGCTGACCATCAGAGATTTTCATCTGAGCATTATTTTATTTTAGTCATTTGAGTCATCACATACACCGTTGTGGTAGGTCTGAGACAGTCGCCATCTCAAAAAATCACGTGCAGTCGCCAAAGAATCGCCCAAATGAGATTGGGTCTTAAAGGGGCATGAGCAGGTATGTACTGTTCCTAAGGTTTATGCAGATGAAATTCTCTGTTTGAATGCTAATGGCACTGATTACACATTAACAATATCTATTAAGAAACCAACAGACTTGTACAGCTTTCACACATGACACTCAGTGGTATTAATTTACACAGTATCAGTCTCCATAATAAACTAAAACACTACTCTGCTAGCGCAAAGATAATATATTCATGTACATTACCACCTCTTTATATGTTATACATACTATATACATACTATATAGTCCACTGTATACTTTATAGAGTAAAAGTGGAGTCCATATAATGTGTAGTATATTTCTGTTGTTGTTTTTTTATAGCCACCAACCCTTATTAAAAATCAAGGACAAGTGGTTTGTGTGTGTGTGTGTGTGTGTGTGTGTGTGTGTGTGTGTGTGTGTGTGTGTGTGTGTGAAATGCGAAGATTCTGTTACTCACCCTGCAGGACATTCTGGGGCTTTAATCTCTTCACAGTCTCCGTCCACCCACTGACTCTCACCTACACACACACACATGCTCCAGAAAGTGTTCAGACATGTAGCTAGTGACGTAGTGGTTAGCACGACCACTGCACAGCAAGAAGGTCCTGGGTTTGAATCTCTGCTTCTATAGACCTCTATAGTTTCTATGTTTGCATGTTTTCCCTGTGCTTGTGTGGGTTTCCTCTGGGTGCTCCGTGTTTCCTCCGACAATCCAAACGCATGCAAGTTAGGCTAACTGGTTGTGTCGAATTGTCAGTAGGTATGGATGTGAGTGTGAATGGTTGTGTGTGGTGGCCCTGAAATAGTTTGGCTGTTCAGAATGTACCCCAGCCTCGGTGCAGTGTTAGCTGAGATAGGCTCCAGCCTCCCCATAACCCCAGTAGGATTAAACAGTTTGCCAAATTTGTGTGTGTGTGTGTGTGTGTGTGTTTTCCAAGAGTCATAACCTAGCTAGCATCTAAATTGTACTATTTTTTATAAAATATTTTAAGTCTCGAATAAACCAGCCAAGAAAGATGCCCCCCCCCCCCCAAACCATTTTCTCCAGGTTGTGTGTTTGTGTGTGTGTGTGTGTGTGTGTGTGTGTGTGTGTGTGTTTTGTCTGACCTTTACAGAGAGCTTTGTAATTGGTGCAGCAGTCTCCTTTCTCCAAACAGTCCTCTGAACAGTGGCATGCATAGTCCTCATTCCGGCTCTCTCCACACCGCTCTGCAGTACACTCAAACCCTCCAGCTAAACACACACAGACACACGCGCGCACACACACGTTACATAAGGTCTGCTGCAAATTAATTGGGTGCCTCCATTGTTTTGTTTTTTTAAAACTGGGGGACAGTACAGGACACTAAACTCAGCCATAACATTAAAACAATAAGATTACTAAGAAATAACACTGGTTATCTCATTATAGTTGCCCTGCGATGGCCTGGCGAGCTGTCCGGGGTGTACTCTGCCCTCGCCCAGAGTCGGCTGAGATGGGCGCCAGCC
>JAOUQZ010043959.1:1281-12229 GCA_028564935.1 Neosilurus hyrtlii | reverse complement strand
TTTCGTCAAGAGTAGGCTGCATAGCCGTCAGTGTGTTTCTGCCCTGCAATGGCCTGGCGAGCTGTCCAGGGTGTACTTTGCCCTCGCCCAGAGACGGCTGAGGGGCGCCAGTCTCCCCGTGACCCTAATTAAGATTAAGCGGTTCAGAAAATGAATGGATATATAGTTTTGGTGTTTTTTAATTAATTAATTGATTGATTGATTGCCTGTGTTCCTGTGACATTTGGGTGGTAGTTTACATAGTGTATAATAAATTGTTAGTTCAATGCTTGTTAGTTTGTTAACAGTAATAAAGCGTTTGTTAGCTAATACCATTACTGTGTGTCCAAATCTGTTTTCGTTTGCAAACACTGTGGTTATTATTGAGACATTTTACTTGTATATCATTTTACTAATTCCTGTCATCTTTTCTTTGGGGATTGAGGTAAATGTGACACACAGAGGTGAACTCTGTCCTCTGGTTCTGTGACACAGAGACCGTAAATCTGGGGTGTTGCTACAGATAAGAACGACTAATGGAGTGAGCACTGAGCTTTTTTCGGACCGGAAGGTTAAACCTTCATCACACAATGGATATTGCATGACTAACTGAGACAAATAGTACCTCACACACTCTGCATTTTACTGACGACACGTGTGTGTGTGTGTGTGTGTGTGTGTGTGTGTGTGTGTGTGTGTGTGTGTGTGTGTGTGTTGGTGTGTGTGCGTGTGTGTGCTTGTTTTTGGGAATATTATTAGGTCAGTGATCTGTAACATGCTTTAGTTAACATGCTTTTTTAGTTTCTGTCCTCATCAAGTAAACCCTGACTGACTTGTTTATTTATGCCCGTAATTCAGGGGATTTTCAGCTACATCCAGGTTTTATGACATTTTGTTATAACTTTCTGTCATACTCAGACTTCTCTAATCAACATGTCCATTCCAATCTGTTTTCAGGTTTCAGGTTCTATGTAAACCACAAAGTCTTTTCAACTTCCTGCTAATACTGTAGTGCTGCAATGTGACTTATCATTCGCTTTATCTCTGCGTAGATTGATGCGGCAGCACTTTAATCTTATCAGTTTACAAAGCTTTAAGTTCTTCTTAATACTACCAATCAACATCATCTGACTCTGCATCTAATAGATTGCTAATGAGCCAAGATGAGCCTCCACCAGAACTTTACATCTTATAGCTGAGTCCAACATTTCCAACAATGTCCAGATCACAAATGAATACAGTGTCTAAACTATTCAACAATATCCAGGACAGCAGTCAGGGAATAATTGTTAATTCCACCTCGTCCACCTCACCTTCAGAGAATAATTGTTAATTATTTTGAGATAGCGAACCAGTCAGATTGTACCATTCTTGTGTAGTATTTACTAAATATACTTTATGATATAAATATTTAGTCTGTGATCACATTTGGTTACTGATTTGCTGGTGATCTGAACAGAGATAATGCTCCATATGCGTAAAGATACGCATTAGCGTCTGTATGGAATGCTCTAGTGTTTTTCCATTTCTTCCACATTACTCCTGTGACCTGATGTTTTCTGCACAAACTCCTGAATTGAATTCACCCGAATTAAATCACGCTCCTCATCCCAAAGCTGCACAGTAATCTATATGAAAACAGACTCATGATTCTAAATACAGGGCCGCATATTTAGGACAAGATGACATCTAAATAAAAGTCAGTTAAATGTAATCCAGAAGCTAAGTTCAGCATACAAACTAGTGCTCATATGGTATACATGACACATTACCACATTACAAGTGAGTCAAAGTCCAATCCAGGCTTAGCACTGAGTAGTTAAGGCAGTTAAAGACTTGTTCAACAGCCTTCTGGCACTCCTCACGTTTAACCTCATGACCTTCGAGTCAGTACTAGCATGAGCATTAAACACTCAGCCACCATGTTTCTCCTACGGTTTGACAATGGGTGAGTGACAGAGTAACCCTTGTGTTAGTCAATGACTGTTCGGTATAAAAAACGGAGGTGGATTTCTGTGGGAAAGTTACAGATTTGGCAACATTTCCTGTGAAAGTCGTAGAATTCTCATGGGGCAAAAAAAAACCTCTTTATGCAATTATTTGAGCATGTTCTTCTTCATTCTACTGTAATTATAATATGATTACAGTGTGTTTATTATCTGTTTAAATTGATAGTTTATTCAAAAATTAAATGAAGTCCATCATCCATGATCATAAACTAATTTTAAAGCCTTCTTTTTTAATAAACACACACTAATAAATTGCCTGTACAATATACACTATTTATATTATTACATTGTTATTATAATATTATAAATCTATATGACAAGAGAAGCTGATCTTTTGGAGTGTTAAAAACATTTCAGTTGTGTAACTATTTAAAAGCCTAGATTTAGTGCTTTATCTTGGCTAGGAATCTTTGACCAACTTTGATAAGATGATGATATGTAATATTATATCGTAAATCGTGATAAAACTTCAAAGTAAAATGTTTTACACTAAAATATGTTTGATAGTCATTTGAAGGTGGATTTATTAGTCATATAGGAGGGATAATCCTCATGTCCTATTACACCCACGCGTGTGTGCACACACACACACACACACACACAGGTGTCAATTTACATTATATATTAATCCCTTTTGACTTATCTGGGGCTTAACACACAGTAGAATTGCTGAGCATGGATATTTGTGTGTGTGTGTGTGTGTGTGAGAGAGAGAGAGTGAGAGAGAGAGAGATAGAGAGAGAGAGGAATTCTGCAGAAAGTCTTCACGATAAAATGTAAAAAAATGTTGGATTCTAATTCTGCCCAGTCTCCATCCATTTATCTATCATATGTTGGATGTACCACAGAGAAAATAAATCACATGTTCAAGGTCCTTATTTGAAATTTAAATGATCAGTTGTGTAGCTGTTTTTTGAAACATGAAGAGTGGCTAAACAACAGGAACAGATTAGAACCAACCCAACTGCTGGTGCCATAAACAAAGTGGCAAGTTCATGAAATACACACACACACACACATGCACACACACTCGCACACACACACACACACACACACAGTTTATGGTTTACAATAACCAGAAATGGCATGTGCACGTAGGCGAAGGTCAAACTGTATTACACATGAACGCCTCCACACTTTATAAACACACAAACAGCTTTCAGCTTTAATTGATATAAAAACGCCGCTCATCTGTTTCTGTGCTTGTTTGTTCATTTGTTTGCCTGTAACCAGATGACAAGCCGCTACTTAATGAAGCCCCATTGCTCGGTCCCCTGTGGTATGCAGTGGCTTTGGGTCATGGTGTGGAGCTAAAATGAAGAAAACAATTTGTTTAAAATGCAGCATTGTGTCATGTTTCCAAATTATTCTGAGAAACAAGTGCTTGGACATTTTTCTCTCTTTCTCTCTTTCTTTCTTTCTTTTCTTCCTTTGTTACTGGCATGAAAGCGAATGAATCAGCCTTGTTTGATGAGATCTGCTAAGTTTTACGTTTAAAAAAAGCTGTAGAAATAATGCTGTGAATCATATATAATGAAAGAAGATGTTTTGTATTGCAGAAGTTTTGAAGAAGTTTTATATTGCACTTATTATTACCATTAATTATGTTTTTTAAGTTATGTACCCTCAGTTTGTTTGTGGATTTGTCATCAGGATTATGCAAAAGATTATGTGCAGATTTCCTTCAAATATCTACCAGAAATGAGTCTTTGGACGAGGAAGACTGCATGAGATTTGAAAGATGATCTGGAGCAAATCCTGAATCTGGGAATTTTTAAAAGATTCCTTAACATTGTGAGATAGGACAATTTTTCACATTTTGGTCCATATTTCTGGGCTTAGCGGGAGGTTGCACTTTCCAAGTGATCTCGTTCAACATATTTTCATGGTTATGCTAGATACCAGTTTATTATTATTATTATTATTATTATTATTATTATTATTATTATTAATAGCTTATGAAACTACCATTTAAATGCACCATTGGTATATTGGCAATAATTAAATGTGTTTATAGAAAGTACTCTTCTTTAGGTCACTCTTTCACTGCTTGTCTTTTCAAGTTAATAATAAGACAAAAAATGCAGTTTGTCGTGTTACTGAAAAACTGCAAAGAAAGACCTCAAAGAGAAAGTATTAGAACTTATGCGTTAATATAAACCTGTAATTTATAACTGTGCTGCAGTTAAAGCTGCTGTTCGAGAAAAATCCGACCGATCAGTTTCAAGAATTTATCAACATTGTGCTATAAACTGAATTATTATCTGTGTGTACAGCATGATTAATGTTTCTACTTAAATATGAACTTCTGTACTCTATTCCTTAACCTGTCTCCTCACACACACAGAGACACAGACAGAGATTGATTTATACCCTGCTCCTAAAAATACACACTGATGAAAGACATGGGCAATGTCACAGCCTCGTGTCTGTTCCAGGCGTACACTCATCTTTCTCATCGTCACATACCAAGAAAGATATCCGAGAGTGAGCAAAAGATCTGAAAATATTTACCTGAAAACATCAGTGAAAATACTGTTCGATAAATGACAGGTAATAAAAATCTCATCATGATGTGAGCACTTGTAGATTTGTGTTTGCTCTTCTGTAGTAGGTCAATGAGGATTCCATGTGTATATATATTTCAGTAGTTATATAGTTCTTGTGAGGATTTTCCGTCACCTGTTGAGACATGGGCACTTCCTGGCATTTTGATTTATATAAGTGAAACCTGATGTGACATGTTCATCCAGTGATGAGAAAGTTCATCCAGCATCTGGATGGGGAGGCAGGGCTCTGTACTGAGCTAAAAACGCTTTGTTGAATAAGGAGTTTTCCTTTTTTGACCTCCAATGCGGCGTTAATCTGATTAATGTTTCTTCATGTCTTTATGAATCAGACATTGTGATGGAGATTCCAGAACTCCGCGGCATGGAGAACCCTCGGGTTTTCAGCTTGGTTTGACATACACTTAAAAAAACATCTGCCAAATGAATGAAAGGAAATTCCAGCATCGAATTAATGTGATAATGTGTTTTTCTTTTCCTTTAATGTTATATTCTGGAGAGCATTGTTGCATCTCCCAGCCTTGGCTTTTTGCATTTTATTTTTAATTATGTACAACAATTATATCTCTGTGGTTGCGTGGGTTTCCTTTAGTTGCTCTGGTTTCCTCCCACAGTCCAAAGATATGCACAGTAGACAAAGACAGGTACATTGGCTGTTCCAAAGTGCCCCTAGGTGTGAGTGTGACTGTGATGCTTGTGTGTGTGTGTGTGTGTGTGTTACCCCTGCGATGGCCTGCCAAGCTGTTTAGGGTGTATCCCGCCTTCACCCAGAGTCGGAACCAACCGTAACCCTATTAGGATTAAGGGAATTGGTAAATAATTGAATGAATGAATGAATGTCTGAGATGGAACGTTGAGGGGAATATTCAGCAAAATCCTGAAGTGTGCCTGAGGCCAATAATTGTTTTAGTATATTCCACACAGCAACATAAAAAAGCAAACCAAAACAGATTTGATGGTTCACTCTAACATTTTTAATAGATTCATGTCTGCACAGAAATATTGTGATCTGATTGGTCCACTATATTGGGATTAAAAAAACGTCACGGTCACTGTAAAAAGCCCTGTGTCGTTTTTAGGTTTACCTTTATTATATACTAAAACACTGTTACACAGTACTGTACCTGCTTGTGCATGCAACTCACCTGCATGTACTGCAGGGGTCTCAAACTGGCTGGGCCGCATCAGGTTTTCCACAAGAAAAGCTTTGTTTTAAAACTTTATTTTTATTTTTTAACACAAAATAAGATGAAAAAATAAATAAGCAAATTAAGAGTTAATAGGAATAAATCAATCAATCAGTTATAAATAAATAAAATAATTATAATGAAAATAATAATAATCTTAATAATAATTAGATTTCTCTGGTCAGCAACTGTATAAGGTTTCTTCAGTCTTCTATATCTGCTGTATTCAGATTCTAATGTCTGTATTAACACTTCTTTAACCTTTAATCTTCTTCTGAACGTGGCTTCTCTTGCCTTGAGGTTTCAATCAAACGTTTAGCCAACGCACAGAGAACGTCATTTCCGCTTCCTTTTTTTTGTAACCGCAGCACGGCGGTCGGAGGATAAAAGCCCGGTTGCAGTCTCCTTTGTTTTTACGCTCGATGTTCATGTCTTTAATGATGACATGAACACCATGGCATTTGTAGATGGTAGAAAGTACCAGAATAGCGAGCGCAAAAAAGGCGACTGTTATCCGCCATGATGCTGTTACAGGAAAAGGCGACCCTATAACTGGTCCAGGTTACTGGGGACTGTTATTGCCGATGGACAGGTGTTGCTATGTGACTGCAGACTCTACATCAGGCTGCATTGAGTTCCTTACTTTTCTTTTATCCCGCCACGTGTGCATCACTTTGATTTATTTTATCAGAGAGAGACCTCATATTAACTCTCTAAGTGCACTTGACATTTGTGTATATATATATATACACATATACACATTTATTTACGTTTATATATGTACAATGTACCGTTGGGCAGCAACTTAAAAACACTTTTATTTTAAAGTGTGGTGAACCCAGCGCGCTGGGCCGAATGTCCGCGTGAGCCCAATAGAAATAAGCCAGCCAGCCAGGCACAGAATAAAACTCTCCATGGCAACGCTGCTGTAACTTTCTTTCAGTGATAAATGTTTCTCTGCTTGCATCAAACCCGCCCGATGTCCCGTCCCCGAGAGATATAAACCCCACTGTGATTGGTAGGTTCGGTCAGCTCCGCCCACAACACTGTCAAGTGCCAAACATATCAAACTCACGGGCCACACCAACATTAAACTTTCATATTAAGGCGGGGGCCACAAACTATCGTCCCGTGGGCCGCAAGTTTGAGACCCCTAATGTACTGTATGTGTTTTGCAACTGATTAGTGCAAGAAAACCATCACTATAGAGTTTCTATAATATATATATGTGTGAATTATTATATATATATATGTGTGTGTGTTTGTGTGTGTGTGTGTGTATGTGTGTGTGTGTGTGTGTTGTAATTATTATTATTATTATTATGTAGATGATGTACCCACCTGTTCTGGATGAATATATAATTTATTATGTAGTGAAGTAACAGTGTAAACCAGAGCATTGCACTCATGTTTTCTTTATGAGTACTCTATTTAAAGTGTTACAGTAACTTCAGATCCTCTTACACTTATCCTCAGGTGACAGTTTCCTAATTACTCATCTTTAAACACCCTAAAACAAATAATTTCCACCAAGATGCCTTAACACACCTCCCTTCCCCTCCTAACTCTCTCTATCCTTCCTCTTCTCCTCTGTTTTGCAGATTCTCTATGACAGTCCAAAAGCACGTCGCGAGGTGGAGTTGCACTGGCGTGTCTCCAGCGGGCCACACATAGTGCGTATCCTGAGTCTCTATGAAAACATGCACCATGGGAAAAAGTGCCTGCTCATTATCATGGAATGGTGAGGACATGCCACTGGTTAAACTGCACTTCCCAGCATGCATCACACAGGCCTTTTTGGAAGGCATAACCCAGTCATCAGTCATCAGCACTAACTGGAAATGGCTGTGACGGGCTTGTTTATTCATGCCAAGATAGAAAGGGTGAAATTCCGTATTTAGAAACAGCTGGGTGGGCAAAGAGGATTGCTGTGCTCGTTGAGAAGGAAAATGGCATCTTGCGATACGTGAAGACATTTCTCCATTGAATATCTACTATATTATTCAAGCCGGATGCTTATTTGACATGAGCCAAACTTAAACCACAATCACTTGATTGAATCACTTTCCACTTATTTTTGTTGCTTACCTCAGGTTCCATTCTCAGTAAATCTTTTCTGATTTTTTTTAAATGCAGTCATATCTGTGTTTACACTAATTTATTAGTGTTCAAATCTGAATAATACACTATTTTTATTACATCTTTAGTCCCATAAAAATTACATTTTTACAAAATACAGTGCTCATGAGGGTGGCACCATGATGCAGTTGTTAGCACGTCCACCTCACAGTAAGAAGGCTTGGGTTCGATTCCTGGGCTCAGGACGTTTCTGTGTGGAGTTTGCATGTTCTTCCCGTGCTTGCGTGGGTTTCCACTGGGTACTCCAGTTTCCTCTGACAGTCCAAAAGCATGCCCAGTAGGCTAAGTGACTGTTGCAAATCACCTCTAGGTGTGAGTGTGAATGGTTGTATGTGTTGGCCCTGTGATGGTCTGGCGAGCTGTCCAGGGTGTACCCCGCCCTCGCCCAGAATCGGCTGAGAGGGGTGCCAGCCGCCCCACAACCCCAATTAGGATTAAACAGCTTAGAAAATGGATGGATGGCAGTGCCCATAAAATTAAAAAATAAATAAATAGCTAAAAGCTTGTACAGAAAAATGTTCCTACGTGTACAGATGTGTGTACAATAGCAGTAAATCTTATAATTAGTGACAAGGCTGTCTGATTTAATCCAGTTACACACATGGATTTGTTGAACATGTGAAACTTATGCTAATGATGCTAATCACCTGATACAGCCACATGGACTTCATTCACTCACTCATCTGTCGAACCACTTAATCCTACTATTAGGCTGGGGAGGCTGGAGACTGTCCCAGCCGACACTGGATGAAGCAGATTACACCCTGAACATACAGTGACGTAGCTTCTCGATCATCCAGGTCATGGTATTCCTAAAATCCTTCAGTCAAGGCAACTGGACTTCTTTTTGTGGTTTTTTGAAGTCGTTTCGCTTTTAATCCAAAAAGCTGTATCAGTTAGAAAATCTGGTGGAAAGTTTCAGCCTTGTATAGGCTGAGAAAAAAACTCTCAAATCACATGCAAATCACTTACACCACTGAGTCCTGACCTCAAGAGGCGACTCTCCTGTGTTGTGCCATCCATTTGTGCAGTTATTGTTTAGTTTCTCCTATGTACTGGTCTGAGCACTCCTCGCTGCACTTGAGTGCGTACACAACGCCACTATGCTTCTCTTAGGAAGTTTTGAACAAAACAAAAGAAAGCTCTGCAAACCTGCAGATATCCAAACTAGGTTTTTTGTCAAATGAACAAAGAAATCCAGAAGTAAAAACACAGCATCCAATAGAGTGAAGAAGAGTGAGGGCAAAAATGTTGTCATTCCATATGTGGCAGGAGTGTCTGAGAAACTTCGAAGGATTTTCTCCAAAAATTACATTCCAGTAAATTTCAAACCCAACACCACCCTCAGACAAAAACTTATTCGCCAAAACATCCAATGATGCTTTGAAAAGATGGTTTGCAAGAGGAGTTAAAGAAGCCATCTATGTGAAGAAGGAAAAACCTTAAACCGAGGAGGCGGTTTGAGGTTTCACCTTTCAAGCACGTACAAGGCAGCTCTGGATCTCCTTCCCAAGAGGTTTCACTCCACTTCACACCTTGATTCAGGTGACCAAACGACCCCATATGCAGACCAGGTAAACAACCTTAGTGGACAAAGGACCCTAACGAGCGATGGAATGGATTGGGGTGAGGGGGTCAGTGATTTGCATGTGACTTGAGAGTTTTTTCACACAACCATTCACACTCACACCTGGGTCAACTTGAAACAGCCAGTTAGCCAAATGTGAATGTCTTTGGACTGTTCGAGGAAATCGGTATAACCAGAGGAAACCGACAACCATGGGGAGAACATGCATACTCCACACAGAAACACCCAAACCCGGGACTCGAACTCAGGACCTTCTTGCTGTGTGATGGTCGAGTTAGACACTGTACCACTGTGCTGCTCCACTTCATTTCATCTAACATTTACTCATGTAAATGTTCATAGAAATACAACTGCAATTCCAAAACAATTGGGATACTGTATACATGTGTAAAATGTATATAAAATCAGAATGCAATGATTTGCAAATCTCATAAATGCATATTTTCCTCCCAATAGAACATAAAACACATATCAAATGTTAAATGTAATTAGTGAGGCATTTTACTATATTATGAAAAATATTAGTTTGTTTTTAATTTGATGACAGCAGCACATATCACAAAATTTGGGATGGGGCAACAGAAGGCCTGAAAAGAAAAAGGTACTAAAAAAGAAACAGCTGGAAGACCTTTTTGCAACTAATTTGATTCACCAATCTAAAAAAACAAAGAACCTGCATCTACAAATAATGGAACAAGTCCAGAATGATGTTGCTTGCCTTACAATTAAGAAACAATCAAAATACTTCTAGAAACTGGGGAAATCTGGGATGGATTATTGATAAATCATGCTTCAGCTTTGAAGTGTTCACTGACATGATGCTTCTTTCTTCTGGTAAAACTTTGAGAGCAAATTAATGTATGAAATGTTGAGGAGAGCGTTCATCCTGATCAACTGAAGTGGGAGTGAGGGGACATGAACAGGACCAAGTAGACTGAGCGGTGTGGAAAACAGGAAGAGGAGAGATCAGTAACAGTAACTCTGATGACTGGACATGAAGGAACCACAGCGTTGCACAGTTTTACATTCTTTTCTGTTTCTCCTCCTTCTTGCTGTTTCCCACTGCAGGACTCCTCCTCCCCTCCTCTCCTCTTTCTGTTCTGTGTGTGCGTGTGTGAGTAAAGTAACTGGAGCTTGAACCTTGAACAATGTGGTTCAGGGTGGTCACTAACAGCATAATCTTAACCACACACACACACACACACACACACACACACACACACACACACACACACACACATTTCAGAAAGTGACTGATATCTCTTTGCACCCAGTCTGTGGTTTTAATGTTCCATGCCTGGGGATCCACAGCATTGCTCATTTAGTGAGCTGGTGATGATGATGCTGTTGGTGATGCTGGTGGTAATTATGGTGATGATGGCGGTGATTATTGTGATGATGGTGATGCTGGTGGTGATTATGGTGATGATGATGATTATGGTGATGCTTGTGTTGATTATGGTGATGATGATGATGATG
>JAOUQZ010043958.1:0-12231 GCA_028564935.1 Neosilurus hyrtlii | reverse complement strand
CTGTTCCAAATCACCCATAGGTGTGAGTGTGAATGGTTGTGTGACTGATGGCCCTGCGATGGCCTGGCGAGCTGTCCGGGGTGTACCCTGCCCTCTCCCAGAGTCGGCTGCGACCCTAAGTAGGAATAAGCGGTTCAGAAGATGAATGAATGAATGAATAATGTAATTTCCCACTTCAGGAAATTTGATGTGCTGTTTGTGGAATTTTTTTCTCTCCACATTTTTAAGCTACATGGCTGAGTGCCTAGTGGTGCTGTTCTACTTCAGTGAACTTCATGCATTCATGCATTATATTATTTATCATATTATTATTTATTATATTCATCATAGGAAGAAGACAAGCTGGCAGAGGTACTGTGATACTAGGCAATGTTCTCCTGGGAAATCTTGGGTCCTGTGATTCACGTGGATGTTACTTTGACAAATACTTCCTTACTAAATATTTCACACACATTGTTAAGGTTGGGGGAATATGATAGAAGGTTATGACTTAGCCTCTAAATTCCCCAGATCTCGATTCACCTGAGCATTTCTAGGAATAGCAAGTCTGATCCATGGAGGACATACAATTTACAAGACTCTAGGAATACGTTGTCAACAACATGGTGCCAGATACCACAGAACACCTTTTTAGATCTTGTGGAGTCCATACCTGCATATGTATATTTTACTATATGCTACATGAGAATGGTGTGGTCTAATTGGCTTAATGGAGTTTCTGATGATCACTGGGAAGCTGGAGCTGACATTGGATAAAGGTGCATTACACCCAGGAAACAAAACAAAAGAGCAATCCCTAAAGTTGTTTTGGTATATGTTATGGGAAACACAAGAAAACACAACCGGAATTTTTATAGTTTATTTTTCCATTTTAAGTTTTATAATGACGATGTTGCATGCTCGAGTGCCTGTGAAAAACTATGAGAGTCTGTCATTTTGATTCAAGCATCATCCACTCAGAATAATGATTTATGTTCCCGAGATAGCGGACCAATCAGCTTGCCCCATTCCCTTGTAGATTATTTTAATTAACACTGTCCCCCTTGCTAACTTGAGATATTGCTTGAATCAAAACAGTAGACAAAAACTCACTGTATGCCTTGATCACTGATCCAGAAATTTTAGAAATTAATCCCAAAAGATAAACCATAAAAATCTTGTTTTTTTCTGCTTTTCTTATGTTCTTGTCTGTGTAGTACATACCAAAGCAACTATTTGCCTCAGACTCTATGAATATTAAGTAGTTACTGAATGGGGTGAAGTGTGATATGGAGAATTGTTTGACTGAGGTGGTGTTATTTACCGACACCCACTGAAATCTAATAATTCTCCATACGAAAGTCGAGTTCTATATTTGTTTTATTATTATTTCAAAATATTTTCAAAATATTTATACAAAAGTATAAATTATAAGTAAACAGTGTGGGATATGCAATAATTATCCTTGCCACTGCGTAGAGCTAGGTATTTGAAAGAGGGGGCTACCTTGCTGGGAGAGCAGAGAAGAAGAAAAGATGGTGCCTATGGCGGATGAAAGAGTCACGTTAGCTGCATGTACTCACTTCGTGGATTAAGGGAATTAAAGTATTTGAATGCATCCAATTCTTCACAGTGCAACAGACACTCCTGTTACAATGTTCCTAGATAGCTAGTATCAGTGGGCTCAATGAGGTTTGCATGCTATACAGTTAGCGCTATTTCTGATTCATCCTCGACATGAATTGCAACAAAATATGGAATTAAAGTATGTGATGGTGAGAACCTATTTTTTGCTTTCAAGAATTACATATTTTGTTTATTTTTAGACTTATTTTTTTTCCTCACTAATCGTGACTTTATCGGCTTTTTGCGAAGATCAGGAAGTCTTGAAAGTGGGCCACCTTTTTGTCTGGGATGACGGACAGAGGAGAAACATAGTTATCATAAGATAAATAGTCTACACTGTGTAGAATGTCTAGTACTGTGGCCCTGAGATGTAAACTTAATTTTACTTTCTCAGTATTTATGCTTTTGTGTGTCAATTGTGCAATAATTATTCATCTTATCCAAAGTAATTGAGGTCTTTGATGGCTTTTCACCAATCTGAAACAAGAAAATCTATTGAATGAATATCAATGCTGAATATTCATCGATATTGCAGTTACAAGACCCTTATATACAGACCCTTTCAAGTCAGTCACTAAGACATATCATTACAGAGCTGCTGCTATACTCAGTCAGACCCCCCCCCCCTTTTACCTTTGTACCCTCTTGGTAATAATTATTCATCTGTTCCACTGACTTAATCCGCATAGTCCTACAATAGCATGGGCAAGGTGCTGGCCTTTGTTCGCCTATCGTCTGCCCTGTACTTGGCTAAAATCAGATTAGTGCCACAACCGCCTCTGATGACTTCCCATCGTACTTAATTCTGTAATCCGATCAACCCAGGCGAGTCAGCCAAGAGTCCATGGGGCCCCTCCCATGGAACGAACAAAGTAAAAGCAGGAGGAGAAAGATTAGTTTTAACTTTCTCATTGAGTTAAGAAGCAGCCACTGTGTGTGAAATCAGTTTTTACTCTCGGATTTTCCTCTCTGTAGGAACTCTTATGGGCTCTGCTCTTTGTTACCAGGGTTACACTGACCATCACTCATGGGCTTCCTGCCTGGGATATTCACAGCAGCAACCAATGGAAGATGTCACTTTTTTTAACCAGCACACAGTGATCAGTAGGAAACCTCCATTCAGTAAGATTACATATTACTAATTTATCATTGTTAATTTTGTCTTGAAATTAGGAACAGCGATGACAGCAATCAGAACATATGTCATGACTAGACTACAGTTCTGGCAATTTGACTGTGGGACAAAGTGCAATTCATTTTTAACATGAGCAGAGTTCCAAGTTCCATGAATCCTGACAGTGGCAGTGACCACTGCACCACGCACGATAATAATAGTAAACATCACCTTTTTTATTTCTCTGTTTCTTAACACTTGATCTTGGACTTTTCCACAACCTTTGAATTGGTGTTGCTAATTGGGCCCATCTCAGCCAACTCTGGGTGAGGGTGGGGTACACCCTTGACAGCTCAACAGGCCATTGCAGTGCCAACACTCACACAACCATTCACATTCACACTCACACCTAGGGGTGATTTGGAACAGCCAATTAGCCTAATGTGCATGTTTTTGGACTGTGGTAGGAGACCTGATTACCCAGAGGAAACCCCCGCAAGCAAAGGGAGAACATGCAAACTACACACAGAAACACCCAAGACTGGAAATCGAACCCAGGATTTTTTTGCTGTGAGGCGGATATGCTAACCACCATGCCACCATGCTGCCGTCACGTCATGTTGTTATGGCTATCGATATTGTAAAAAGACACAGAACCAAAGCAAGATGTAAAACAGATGAATAAAAGATAGTAAGCCTGTGATTTGGGGTGTTTTCACCAAGAAGGCTTTGTATTCAGCCAAAATGAACTGTTAATGGATAAGGGCTTTTCATTGGTGAATGGGAACCATTAAAGATTCCATGTAGATCCCTAAACCAAAGGGTTTTGCTTCAAATAATTGGAATTGATCCACATTTAAAAGCTAGATCTATTAGCCACCAAAATGACCACCAAGAGTGTAGGGTAGTGAGAATTTGTCCATAAAGCTATAGGACGAGATGGAACTATGCTGCCTCTTTTGTGAGGTAAATAGTTCTTGACACTAAAAGGCTTGAAACACGAGACAAGAGCATCTGGCTGCTGAAGATTAATAGCTCTAATGCTGTGAGGTCTTGAATAGACATAATTGCAGGAGAGTTGTTTGGGGAAGCTAACGGAGGGTAGGTGGTCTTGTTTGCAGTTTTAGGATTTGATTTAAATGAGAGTATGTGGTTGATAAGGTCACAAGCTCGGGCAACCTGGCAAACTATAAATATTCATCATTGGCAGAATAACTTTACTTGTACAAACACACATAATTGCTTTAAATTGTTAGAGGCATATTCTTTACAGTGGAGTAGTGGTTAGCATGTCTGCCTCACAGCAAGAAGTCCTGGGCTCAGACATTTCTTTGTACAGTTTGCATGTCCAAGGGTGAGAAGCTTGGCTGTCCGGGAGGAGCTCGGAGTAGAAGCACTGCTCCACTGCGTTGAGAGGAGCCAGTTAAGGTGGCTTGGGGATCTGATTGGAGTGCCTCCGAACGTTTCCCTGGTCTGGTGTTTCGGGCATGTCCAACCGGGAAAAGGCCCTGGGGTCAACCCAAAACATGCTGGAGGGACTATGCCTCTCGGCAGGTCTGGGAACGCCTCACTGTCCCCCCGGAAAAGCTAGAGGAAGTGGCTGGGGAGAGAGATGTCTGGACCTCACTACTGGCTGCTGCCCCCATGACCTGACCCCGGATCAAGCAGAAGAAGAAGAAAATGTTTGCATGTTTTCCTCGTGCTCGTGTGGATTTCGTCCAGGTACTCCGGTTTCCTCCCACAGACCAAAAACATGCACATTAGGCTGATTGGCTGTTCCAAATTGTCCCTTGGTGTGAGTGTGAATGGTTGTGTGTGTTTCCCTTGCAATGGATTTGGAAGCTATTCAGGGCGTATTCTGCTTTAAGTTGGCTCCAAGCTCCCCGTGACCCTAGTAGGATTAAGCAGTTTGGCGAATAAATGAATGAATGAATATTTTGTTTGGGAATTAAAATGTTAAACTGTAATGATACTTTTCACATTTTGAAGATCAAATGTATCAGTTCATACACTGGTGTTTATGAAAATGGAAAAATATGAAATATGAAAGGAGGTGCCTATACTGGTGTGTTTTATTTGGGTGAGTCCATTGACAAAGAAATGTTTTCAA
The DNA here is from genome assembly GCA_028564935.1 of Neosilurus hyrtlii. Taxonomy (NCBI): domain Eukaryota; kingdom Metazoa; phylum Chordata; class Actinopteri; order Siluriformes; family Plotosidae; genus Neosilurus; species Neosilurus hyrtlii. The sequence continues at coordinate 7,402 of JAOUQZ010043958.1, read as the reverse complement.
ACTCATTAATTAATTCATTTTCTAAGCCACTTAATCCTCATTAGGGTGGCGGGGAGGCTGGCGCTCATCTTAGCTGACTCTGGGCTTTGGGGTGGTACACCCTGGAAAGCTCGCCAGGCCATCACAGAGCCATTTTCAAACTTCACTTTTTAAAAAAAAATTAATAGAAACCCAGGTAGGTTTTCTCATGTAAAGGCCTATGTTAAGAAAGTCATAAGAAAATCATTTTGGGATCCCAAAAATGTGTGTACTGGTATTAGAAGCATGTCTCTACATGTTTATGTCGATGTGAGGGTATTCAGTGAGCATAAGGATTTTGATTTCTGAGCCCAGTCCCTTTGAAGGGACCCACGAAGAAATCAGACATCACTTCGAATAACCTGAAGGAATCTGGCAAATAAATATGTGGATTTATCTTTGTATATTCTCTCGCTTAAAAGAATATTTTCACTCACGCTCATTTATTAGCCTAATGTGCATGTCTTTGGACTGTGGGAGGAAACCGGAGTACCCGGAGGAAACCCACGCAAGCACAGGGAGAACATGCAAACTCCACACAGAAATGCCAGAGCCCAGGACTCGAACCCAGGACCTTCTTGCTGTGAGGCGGACGTGTTAACCACTACACCACCGTAAAAGTGATTTTATTGATTTGAAAAGTAATTTCTTGGACATGGTCCAGAGAAGTATGCAAGTAGTATACAAAAGCAACAGACAATACGGTGTCATAATGGACCAATCAGAACGGAGTACTCAAAGGTAACAACATTGTACCTTACACATATGACTGGCTAGTCTGGCATTGCTGAGCATGCGGGTTGTGAAAATTACTTGTCTGTTGCATCACAGCAGTTATCACCGCTCATAATGAGGAGGAACTACAATTCCCAACATGCCCAGTGGCAACATGGTCACCAGGACTCAGCTGCCGCCCATCCAACTGAATGATTTAACGAGGGCTTGTTAAAGATGCAATTTAAGCACCACTGACTCCTTGGGAGGTATTAACGGTGTTATTCCAGTTGGTCTGGCTGTTGGGTTGTTTGTTTTGTTAGCCAGTTTTTGCTTACATGGGTTGCTGCTGTTGGACAACTATTTATGCTAAGCACTTGGCCCCTTGGTTTTCCCTTTAACTATTTGCTTTGTTTATTTGTATGTTTGGTTCAAAAAACATGAGAGCCCTTGTACCCGCGTCCACATATTTTCCTTGCTTCACATCAGATCCCAGACCCTGTCAAAAATTTTATTGGCTTTTTTTGAATTTTGGAAGATGGCCTGAGTTAAGAATCAGACTTTATAAATTCATCACTCATCACTCACTCATTTGCCGAACTGCTTCATCCTACTACGGTTGCTGGGAGGCCCTCAACCTGGTATCAGTTGACACTGGGCAAAGACAGGGTACACCTTTAACAGCTTGCAAGACCACTGCACACCTCAGTCACACACACATTTAGACCTAGGGGCAAACTGAAATAGCCAATTAGCTTAATGTGCACGTTTTTGGACTGTGTGATGAAACCAGAGCTCCCACAGGGAACCAGAGGAACCACTGAAACCAGAGTAGCTGGAGGAAACCCAAGCAAGCACAGGGTAAACATGCAAACTCCTCACAAAAAAATGCCACACACTCTCATTTTCCAAACTTCTTAATCCTATTGGGATCAAGGGGAGGCTGGAGACTATCTCAGCCGGCACTGGGTGAAGGCGGGGTTCACCCTGAATAGCTCACCAGACCATCGCAGGCCAACCCACAAGCAACCGTCCACACCTAGAGGCAATCTGGAAAAGCCAGTTAGCCTAATGTGCATGTCTTTGGACTGTGGGAGGAAACTGGAGTACCCAGAGGAAACCCATGCAAACATGAAAAGTCACACAGAAACGCCAGAGCCCAGGACTCGAACCCAGGACCTTCTTGTTGTGAGGCGGACGTGCTAACCACTACACCACCATGCCACCACTTTTTAAATTACACTAGTGAATTCTGATGATAATATGTTTAGAAGTTTAATTTTGGTTTGTTGTAATGTTTGCTCCGTTTTTTTTTTCTAGTAAATGTACTGCTCTTAAAACAACAAAATACTGGTGCTTTAAATCTAAATGTTTGTGCATATTCTCAAGATTATTTGCTCAAAAGTGTAAGAGGAGACATCGTATGAGTGCTTAATCAGATTATCTTTGGAACAGAGTTTTATAAAAAAGGGTCAATGTTAACTCTTTTTTCCAGTAAGGCACGTAAAGCCCATTTTCTTGCCACCTCTATTCTTGTTTCACATCTCCCACAGTCCACCTGTCATTTACAGGCCCAGTGTGATATCTTCCTCCCTCAATCATACACTTGTACCGGTTGTGTCTCAGCTGTCAGATTTCTCTCCTTCTGAGATGAGGCAGATGATCCTCTCCTCTACCTTATACTCTTCTTCTGTCTCTCTCTCTCTCTCTCTGTCTTCTCTCTCTTTCTCTCTCTGTCTGTCTCCTCTCTCTCTGTCTCGCACTCTCTTTCTCACTCTCTCTGTCTCTTTGTTTCTCTCTATCTCTTTGTTTCTGCCTCTATCTCTCTGTCTGTCTCTTCTATCTCTCACTGTCTCTCTTCTCTCTCTCTCTCTCTCTGTCTGTCTCTCTCTCTCTCTGTCTCCTCTCTCTCTTTCTCTTTGTTTCTCTCTCTATCTCTTTGTTTCTGCCTCTATCTGTTTCTCACTCTGTCTCTTCTATATCTCTTACTCTCTTCTCTCTCTCACCCTCTCTCTTCTCACTTTCTCTCTCTCTGTCTCATTCTCTCTCTCTTTCTGTCTGTCTCTTTTCTCTGTCTTTCGCTCTCTCTCTCTCTTTCTCACTGCTCACTCTCTCTGTCTCTTCTCTCTGCTTCTTCTCTCTTTCTGTCTCTCTGTCTCTAACTCTCTGTTTGTCTCCTCTCTCTAGCTCTCTCTGTCTCTCACTCTCTCTTTGTCTGGTCCACCCCTCCTCTCCCCTCTGTATTTACTGTCCACCTGGCTTCTAATCGGGGCTCTCCATCTCTGCCTGGGCCTGTCACTCTATCTCATTTAATTTGTGTGCTTGCTTCTTCTTCTCTCTCTCTCTCTCTCTCTCTCTCTCTCTCTCTTTCAGTCTGTTGCCTTGCCTTTAGTTTTCTGTGGCTGTATCATGTTGTATTCCAAGTTGTTGTGCTATCATGTTTGCCGCTTTTGGTTCTGTATTTGATGGTCAGCCTTTTCTCTGTTTGTCCTCTTGATCCATGGGTTTTCTACTTTCCACTCTTTCACCTCCTGACACCCTTTTTATTCACAATCTATATTTCAAGCCAGTGCATCTTCCCTGCTTTCATGTGTCCTTTGTCTGCCCTGTTGTGGTTACTGCTTTTATTAACCTGTCATACCTCTTCTCTGCTTTATTCTCTCGGTTGTCTTTATGCCTCGCACTCATTCTTTTACTTTAGTATTATCCACCCACCCACCTACCCACCCACGTTATTCAATTCAGTCTTTGTTCATTTCTGTCTTAAGGACATCAACATGCCTCCCAAGGTTTAGGATTAGTACACGGAATATCAGGAAAGATACAATTTCACCTTTTTTGTCGTTCCCCTTTGAACATGGTGGTATCGTTCTGTCTAGACATCTTATCACTGTCGGTTTGATCAGTCAGGCTGCTTTTACAAGTCTGAGCCTGAATGTGCTACCCAGAGCCGGTCAGAAGCACATACAGGGTTTGTGTGTGTGAGGTGAACACAAGCCATCAGTGTTGTGTGGGTTAGTGTGCATTTGACCATCAGGTCATGACGCAATCCTTGATCAGTCGTCTCCATGGTGAACTGCCATCATGTGCTGAATCCCTTTTGCTCCCTTCTGTGTCATTTGCATGCACAACCCACCTTCAACGGGTAATGCAACACATCATATGCACAACACGACATAGATGCTCTCAGCAAAAGCAGTAAAAGGCTACCTATTAGCCCAACACTTTTAATCACAGACACTCTTCCAAAAGTCACTCACCTCTACAAACACAATATAAACCAGCTTTGATGTTCAATGCCAATCTCAGTGTCCCACTTGAAAGCAGGTGTCTTTGTAAAATCATTCAGATTGTGTTCTCTTTGAATTCCTACCCAGTGTGGTCTCAAATACCCCATTCACACGTACATAAGGATATATTTAAAAAACTTCAAAAAAATCTTCCCACCACCAACCTTGTATGGTACTCATTTTCCCTGCTTGTGATTTACCATCCAATGGTGGCCCGGTGGCAGGGTCAGGGGTTCAAGCCTCACTATCACTGCTGTCCCCCCAGTGCAGCTAACTGGGTTATCTCACTGTCTGTGGTGAGAGGCACCTTAAAGAACCAAATGTTCATAAAGAGTAAGCCATTGGGTTGCTGTCAGCGATGGCCAGGCGAGCTATCCAGGGTGTACTCTGCCCTCGCCCAGAGTCGACTGAGATGGGCGCCAGCCTTCCCACGATCCTAATTGGGATAAGCAGTTCCGAAAATGACGAATGAATGAATGATTTACCATTCGGCTCAGATAGGCACCAGCCTCCACGCGGCCCTAATAGGATTAAGTGGTTCGTCAAATGAGTGAGTTAGTTTACCATTAAACAGTTGCTAGGAATCATCCAGAACGTGCATGCAAAGAAGAGAGAACAACTAGAATTTCCATTTTAAGTGTAATAATTATATTACCAGCAGTGCAACTGGAACAATTGTGAAAACTCAACATGATGGTGGAGTCTTTACTGATTATTTGGTTAGATGTTTCCTATGTTTAACATGCCACAGTAAATTTCACATTAAGGCCCTGAGTCCACTTAACATTTTTTTTTTGCACTTATAGTGCCCACGTGTTCATTTTGTGACTACTTACAGAACATTTTCTTAAGCATTTACAGTTGCTAGGTTACAAAAAACAACTTCTAGCTTTTTAGCATTGTGAACGATTGTTGCAAATGTTGACCGCTGGACAGATTATATAAAACATACTTTGCTACCATGACAACAAAGTTACTGAAGCTGCAGCTGGGCTCCATAGCAACAGTAAAAGTTAATGTAAAAATAGCTAACTTTTTATCTAACCTAAACAGCGGCTGACTGACTAGAAATACACCTGTGACAAAAGACCTGATGCCATTTGACATCTAATTTCAAATTCTGATCATGGTGACCTTTTAAAGATAGATGACTGGGTTGACGGTCACAGCCAGGACCAGTTTTTCTTCTGCCCTTGTTGACTGTTTTGATATGGTATAAGTCCCACCCCTTTCTATATTCTGATTGGATGGTGAGACAGCTGTGACATTGATGAGCTCTGCATGGTTCATTATTTTTATCTGATGTGCCACGTGTGCTGCGGGAAAAAAAAAGCAGTGTTGAAGGCATTTTCCACGGAGGGTGATTATCCCTGTCAACACTAAGCTTCATAGGTATTGTATTGAAAATATGCACTGCCATTTTCAGAGAAAATGCTAAGAAGGCATTTGGTGGATACAAGCCCTAATAAATGCAAAGCATTTTCTATTTACATAACTTGACAGGAAGCAAGTGTGCTGTGTGGGTTTAGTCAAGTGCGCATTAGATGTGAAGAGGGTCGTGTCCAGGTGGTGTCGGTTAATATAGGAGAATTTAAAATGCTGTAAATCATTCCATGTATAATATACAGTATATTCATATCAAAAGTAAATATTATTTTCTGTATTTTAGATTACATTTTTTTATAGCAACTAGTAATGCTGTGAACACCAGGAGCAATAAGAGTTGTCTGATTTTCAAAGAGGGTTGCTTTGAGAAGGGACTTAGCCAGCATCTAATTGCATGAAACCTTGGGAGAGTAATTGTATGATTTACCAGCAACGGCAAGGAATCAGCAGCATTCTGCTCAGGTGCTCGGTCTATCAAGCGGTCTGTTAAAAATAATCCCCGTTGTAAGGCAACTGATGTTGCAGAGAAACTCCATGTGAGTCGCATTACTGCTGTGAAGTATCTCCATCAACCTGGCTACTATGTATATGTACATCTACGTATAAATCTTTAAAAAATGATGGTGTCCATTTACTTTTGCTATGTTTCTGTACGTTGCCCAGTCAAAAAAAAAAGTTGTGCACTCGATTATTTTGTTGGAGCGCCTTGAGCATTGACTATAGTGCATAATCACCATGGCATTGTTGGTTCAGCTGGTCACATTACATGGCAATAAAATGATGTCAGCTGAATATACTGAATGTAAATAGACTTTTTCTTCCCTTAAAAGGAGTGGTTCAGGAAGCATGAGGAATCATTTTCACACATGATTTCAGGTTGTGCTGGAGAAGACATTATGGAGTGGTTCTATTTTCCCTCATCAGTTCAAGACGTCGGTAAAAAATGAACCCAACACTGGATGGAAATAAAAGTGATGTTGTTAAAGTTTGTCAAAACAATTCCAGACAGTGTATTAGCTCATATCTTCTTTTTAGGAAGTAAAAGACTGCTTTTGTTGCATATTTTTTATGGGATAAAGCGTACAAGGGTACGTCAGTGTTAAAAACTCATATACAAAAAATTTGGCATGTCACTGGACACCATGTAGTAAAAATTGTATTGGGATGATTAGGGATTATATTGCACAAGCCAAGACTAAATCAATAGTGTTTTTTTGAAACTGTCTCAATCCATATAAAAATCATAATCATTTGAATATGCTGGTGTGAGCGTGACAGACCAGGGAGAGTGTGCAATAAAATTCTATAAAAATAACTTCATCAAGATTGAATTAAATTAATTTTATTCCTAAAACACTTTTAGCAGTGAAAATTACCACAAAGCAGCTTTACATAATATACTCTCTCATCACTTACTCATTTGCCAAACTGCTTAATCCTGCTATAGGTCAGCGGGGAGGCTGGAGCCTATCTCACCCGGCACTGGGCAAAGGCGAGGTACATTCTAAACAGCTCACCAGACCATTGCAGGACGGTCTTACAGCAGGAGTGTAATGCAGTTCTGGCATGCTGGAATTATTTCCTTTTCAAGCAATGCCCCTAGTGTCTTCCTTTCATGATGAGCTTCTCTGCTGTGCCCAAGCTGGTTTTAAAAGAAAGTGTCCTGCCCCACGAACATCCACCTCTCCCCCCTGTGATTATATTCTGAAGGAAAGACGAGTCAATTTATTCAGGATTTCCACAGAGACACAGGAGATGCTGATTTGGGCTGATCCCCAGCAACAGCTGCATTAGGGCCCCCATCTCCGGATTTTCTGTTAGGGTTTACTCCCTTAGCCACAAGGCAGTGGGGACAGACACAGGGTACACTGTTTACTGTCATACGGTAGCAGCTAAGCTGGCCTAACACACACACAGACACACACACAAACATATATATATATATATATATATATATATATATATATATATATATATATATATATATATATATA
>JAOUQZ010043957.1:0-12234 GCA_028564935.1 Neosilurus hyrtlii | reverse complement strand
AAGTAATTTTTTACTTCTTTTTATTAGGAGCCCTTTTAGACAAAAGTGGTGGTGTATAATCTTCACTGCACTCTACTCTACATTCACACCCAGGGGCAATTTGAAACAGCCAATTAGCCTAATGTACATGTCTTTGGACTGTAGGAGGAAACCGGAGTACCTGGAGGAAACCCATGCAAGCACAGGGACAACATGGTAACCACACAGAAACACCCTCACTGAGCCTGGAACTCAAACCCAGGACCTTCTTTCTGTAAGGTGGACATGCTAATCACAACGCCACCGTGCTGTCCCAGCTCTTACACGCCCATAATAAAACAACCCATGACACACAACATTTTCTTTTAGTACACTGGGAGGGTTCAGGGTTACATTAAGGCTTTACTTTAAAACTTTCATGGGTGGAGAGGGGGTCATCTGATAATGTATTTCTAGGTACAACAAGAACAGCGGAAAAATCCCATCATCCTTCACTGCAGCATGGTCTTTGTGATACTTGGCAGTACATGTATACACCCTCATAACATTGAAATGCTTCTGGCACAGTTCTGGCACACACACACACACACACACACACACACACACACAGTTCGGCTCAAAAGTGCATATGACTGCATAACTGCATGTAACATTTTTTTCCCCATTAGATATAAACACAACACATCAGGATAAATAAACCAGACATGTGACTCATCGTCACAAAAGGAGTCGAAAAGCACCAAACAGACATTTTGAGAGGTACGGTGCCGTAGCGGTTAACACATCCACCTCACAGCAAGAAGGTCCTGGGTTTAAGTCCCAGGCTTGGTTCATTTCTGTGTGGAGTTTGCGTGTTTTCCCCGTGCTTGTGTGGGTTTCCTCCAGGTACTCTGGTTTCCTCCTTCAGTCCAAAGACATGTAAATTAGGCTAACTCCTAGTCCGCCGCTCCAAGTTGCCCCTATATGTGGATGTGAGTGTGAATGGTTGCGTGTGTTGCCCTGTGATGGTCTGGTGAGCTGTTCAGGGTGCACCCCGCCTTCGCCCAGTGTCGGTTGAGATAGGCTCCAGCGCCCCTCTGACTCACTAGTTATTGTGATTAAATTTCCTTGAAAAGTCTTGTGAGGGTATTTTAGATAAACTTGAGATTTTTGGCATATCTTGAGCACCTTCTATTCATATGTAATAATAACTCAATAACAACTCAATTTGTCAGTCTGGTGCATTAAGACTCATTCTGTGGTGACGGGTAACAAATGTCTATTTAAAGCCCACAGCTGCAAATTCAAAACATGTGTTCCCTTAAGAGAACTTCTTCCCACATCCAGTGACTCACTGCTCTGGGACTCGCACGCAACACAATTCTGTATCATGACATGAGGGGTGTTCTGTGTGCTGAAGGTCTATAAAAGAGATGAAATCCACCCAGATTAACAGTCATATTATTCTTTATGCGCTCGATCTGTAAAATTAATTGGTTATGACATCAGGCGGCATGCAAGAAGGTCCTTGGTTCGAGTCAGAGGCTCAGCAAGGTGTGGTTCTGTCTGGACTTTGCATGTTCCCCCCATGATTGGGTGGGTTTCATCTGAGTGCTCTGGTTTCCTCCCACAGACCAAAGACATGCACTTTTTACTAATTGACTGTTTGGAATTGCCCCTAGGTGCGGATGTGAGTGTGAATGGTCGTGTGTGTGTGTGTTGGCTATGTGACGGATTGGCGAGCTGTTCAGGGTATACCCTGCCTTCGCTCAGAGTTAGCCTAATAGTTTCCTACCCATATCGCCATTTGACTACCTGCTGATAGTGGAGACAGGAGGAATTCTCTCTAAATACTGTGATGCTTCAACAGTGCTTTACGCCTGCAGTCTATTCAGCATCTGTAGTAACGCCCTTTTTAGGAGCAGGCTTACATACAAATGGCAAATATGTCACTTTAAACATGTTTCATGTTTCATGGTGGTAATTTTCTGTCAGGTTCAGGTACATTTGCTGAACATTCTGTTACTCATATGGCATCTCACACGCATCTCGATGATATAAAGTGAAGAACACATGGAGTACTCACCACTCCCTGCAGCGTGGGAGGTATCAGACCACAGTACACTGGAATAAAGGCACTGCACACACACGCCTGGGTAAACACACACACACACACACACACTGTAAAACCTGAAGCTCAACCTGTTTGCTTCATTTCTTGTATTTATTCTCCATTTACACAACACTTAACTTCTGATTTGTCTTCACCTGAATCAAATTGGATACAGATGTGAAACAGCTGTTAATTTATATGGGTGACCCAATAAAACCAACCACATTTCAAAGGTGAAATTAAAAAAAAAAATTGCTAAAGGAAATCTAATTATTATTATGGTGGCATTGTGGTTAGCACGTTCGCCTCACAGAAAGGTTCGATTCCCAGGCTCGGGGTGTTTCTGTCAGGAGTTTGCATGTTCTCCTCGTGCTTGGGTGGGTTTCCTCCGGGTACTCTGCTCTCCTTCTACAGTCCAAAGACGTGCACAGTAGGCTGATTGGCAGCTCCAAATTGCCCCTTGGTGTGAGTGTGAATGGGTGTACCCTGCCTTTGCCCAGAGTCGGCTGAGATGGGCACCAGCCTCCCTGCAACCCTAATTAGAATTAAGCAACTTAGAAAATGAATAAATTATTTGCCCACATGAAACTCCATTCAATACAGTTTTTATTCATCATTTTAAAGTAATGATTATCGACCAACTGGTGGTTGTCATTGTCTACACATGTCTATACATATCATGGCCGGTGGAATAGCCGCTATCTCCTTCTGATGGAGTTTGGGTCGATGAGTATACATCCTTTATATAAGGTAACCCCCACAGAAGAAAAAAAAAAAATCACAAGGGACGTGGTCAGGGAATGGGCCGGCCACCTAACATTGCCACACAATGAGATCACCTGATCATTAAACATTTTCCTCAGCACCTCCAAAGACCTTCGAGCTGTGTGTACCGTAGCTCAATCTTACTAAAACCACACATCGAGTTCTCAAGGTGTTCAAGTTGGGCTACCAAAAGACCTTAGAGCCGCCTCTTCTGCCTCACTTAGTTTCACGTGTGCAAATAATTATTTTATTATCTGTAACAATTTTTTTTTTCATTAACAAACAAGTCCAAACCATGGAGATCCCACCGTCAACTTACAGGAATTAAAGGATGTGCTATAAACTACTTGGTGCCAGATACCACAGCACACCTTCAGCGGTCTGTAGACACATTTGCCAAACTGCTTAACCGGACTAGAGTCAAGGGGAGCCTGCCTCAGCTGACACTGGGCGAAGGTGGGGTACACAGTGAACAGTTTGCCAGACCACTGCAGGTTCAACACACACACACACACACACACACACACACACACACACACACAACTATTCACACTTACACCTTGGGGTAATTTGGAACAGCCAATTAGCCTAATGAGTATGTTTTTGGACTGTGGGAAGAAACTGGAGTACCTGGAGGAAACCCACACAAGCACAGGAACAATATGCAAACTGCACATCAACCCTGGGACTTGAACCCAGGCCCTTCTTGCTGTGAAGCGGACGTGATTACCACGATGCCACAATGCTACCCACATTAATAGACAGGTGGTTTGAATGTTACGGCTGATCGGTGTATACACATTTAACAGTCATTTGTGGAAGGTGGATATCACCGAGTCGTGACTAAGATGAAATGTAAAAGTGAAAGAAAATGGCAAGCCAGTTTGGAAAGGCTGCTGCTTCACTCTCGTGAAGGTGCAAAATCGCAAGAATAGGACATGATTCCTACAGTTCTTATAATGCAAGTTAATGGCAAAAATAACACTATACAGATATTAAACTAACAAATCAGATATAAACCAGTAAACTTGGAAATAAAAAAATAAAACAACAATTGATAAGCGATTCAAATTTACATACATCAAAACAAGCGCTTACACGTACTTATAAAATAAAGAATACCACACCATGTAGTCATATGCAAATTAGTATATTGTTGCCAAGGGAAACAAGATGATCACAGTATTGCTTGTTTTTTTTTCTCTAAAGGAAAAAGATTCATGAAACTTTTATTAAGTTTGGGTTCAATTTCCTTGCGCTCTCTCTGAATCTATCCATCCATCTTGACATTGATTTCTACCAGCTGGTCGACTCTTTGCAAGGTTTCGAATGGCTTTATCTGGTAGATTTCGCTTTAAGTCATATTCAACCCATAAAATTCTGATTTATAATAAATAAAAACGGTGTTTGATATACTGTATTATATCATTTGTCTCTACATTCATCTCATCCAAAGTGCCCACACATGAAAACAGTAAACCCACACACACTCAGAGCAGTGGGCATCAGCATCACGGCACTGGAGAGCAGTTGGGGGTAAGGTGCCTTGCTCATGAGCACTTTAGCCGTGAAGGTGGAGGTAAGGTGCTGCTCACTCCCCAACCGCCACACATATTCCTGCTGGTCCCACTGATATATTGCATTACAGTACAGTCATATCATTTTGTTTACATCCCAAACAATACATTTAAGTCTGGAGTACCTCATTAATTTGTGACCTTTCCTACCAGGTAGCTCTCATAGCAGGAGCTTGTTGATATAAATTTCTTATATGTTCGTGAGTTCACCGCTAACGAGTACAAGTGACTATTAAACAATGATACCTAACCAAACCAACAAAGACCTGAACAAAAACTGCTTTCGCATAAAGGATGTGTGTTCTTACTTGCACCAGTTCCTCGTTGCTGTTGAAGTGAGAAAACAGTACGTTCTCTCCATCCGTGACTCGAGTGAGAGAGATGCCAAGTCGGCCTGTGGCCTTGATGTACGCATCACGTGGCAATATGCGGCTCATCATGCCCCGCATTATCTTCACCAAATTAAAGGAAGGGTGCATTGGTCCCAGAAACCGCTTCCTCGCTTCCTTCGCAACGTCGATGATGCTGGCACCTGCTTCTCCTGGAAAATAGTGATGGAGTGCAGGTGCAATGGTAAGGTAAGAAAAGATGGTGTACATGGTGAGCTTTTTATGCACATACAGTACATCAGCTGGGAGACAGTAGAGAGCAGAAAGAAGCACAATATTCAATACAGAGATGAGATCAATGAGCATGCATCTCTCTCTCTCTATCTATCCATCCACCTATTTAGCTCTTTCTATCTATCAAATTAGCTCCTTCTATATCTATCTTTACCATCTATCCAACTGTTTAGCCCTTTCTCTCCCTCTATCAAGACCTTGCTCTATCTATCTATCTATTTCCACTGATCCAACTATTTATCTCTCTCTATATCTTTTTTCTTTCTTTAAAAGGTTACAGTATGGGTTACCAGACCTGGTCCTGGAGTATCCTCTGTAAAGGACATGGTCTCAACTGATTGAAAAATTAGCTCCTTGACTGATAACTGATTAGTTAATTGACTGATATGCACAGGACATGGGAGGACAGGAAAGAACAGGGCAGGAGAGGACAGGACAGGACAGGACAGAAGAGGATACGACTAGGGAGGACAGGGCAGGACAGGAGAGGATAGGCCTGGACAGGACAGGGCAGGATAGGATAGAACGGGGAGAACAGGACAGGAGAGGAAAGGAGAGGACAGGAGAGGACAGGACTAGAGAGGACACGGCAGAACAGTAGAGGGCAGAGCAGGACAGGACAGTGCAAGACAGAGGAGGACAGGAAAAGGGGAAAGTCTCCTTTATACTGAAGGAAACCTGTAAGGACCTGCTCTTACAGTAAAGAACTAATAAGCAGCTCACACGCTGCACATGTATCTGTTGAGAGGAGCGAAGTTTGAGGTGATGATTTTTACCCAGACAAGTTCCGCTGACCAGCGCGGTGGCAGTGAGCGCTCCGGCCGACGCTCCGTAGACGTGCTGCGCGTGCTCGAGCAGGAAAGGCGCCTGCTGCTGCAGACAGCTCGCAACTCCAACATGGTAAATCCCCAGAAACCCGCACCCTGCGAACGAAATGCTCCACGGGGAGTCGAGCGGAAACATCCTGGAGACAAAACCGGGAGGTGAGCAGGGAGTCACCGCGCAGGTCAGGGCGACATGTAAACACCGCCGCCACCAAAACAACAACAACAACAACACGAGCTGCTGCTGCTTCCTAAAAAGACGCCGTTAGTGACAGACAGCCTGTCCGTGTCCGGGTTACCGCCTACCACCAGAATCAAACCCCCTCCCGAGCTCAGACAGCCAGCAGTCCCGCACTCCCTTCTCCTCTGCCTCCTCTTCTTCGTGCTCGGTGTGTTTATAAGGACGTGAGAGAGTAAATAAACCGCTTCAATACCGAATCACTGCGCTCGCGCTGCCTCCGTCACAGGTGTCCGTTTGGAGAGATGGGCGTGCCCGCTTCCATACCGACCAATCAGCTGTTTGTAGTGGATTCCCTTTCGACCAATCACAGTGCAGAAACTGTGACCCTCCTTTCCAAGAATGAAGTAGTGACGCACAACGTCGTTATTTTGTATCCTGACAAAGAAATAGGAACTTTGACCAAAAGCATAGTAAACATTGTGATCTGGAGTCTATTATCAACCTCAAAGGGTAATAAAGTCGTTTACTCAAATGTTATTACGTCAACAAAATAAATTATACATCATCAATAAAGCCAGTGTTGTGTACAATCATTAATACGAAAGAAACAACTTTATTTCAGCATCACAGCAAGAAGGTTGTGGGTTCGAGTGGGGTGTTTCTGTGTGGAGTTTGCAGGTATCTGCATGGGTTCCTCCGGGTACTCCAGTTTCCTCCCACAGCCAAAAAACATGCACATTAGGCTGACTGGCTGTTCCAGATTGTCCCAAGGTGTGTGTGTGTGTGTGTGTGTGTGTGTGTGTGTGTGTGTGTGTGTGTGTGTTGTCCCTGCAATGGTCTGGCGAGCTGTTCAGGGTGTATCTCGTCTTTGCCCAGTGGTGGCGTGACCCTAACAGGATTAAGTTGTTTGGAAAATGAGTGAGTGAGTGAAATGTTTATGGATCATTATTAGTTCCTGCACATCCTTTTTTCTCTTCTTATTTTCCTTGAAGTTCCTTAAAAAAACAAAAAATAAAAATAAAAACAACTACTAATACTCATAAGTCCTCATCCAGAGTATATTTATGAGAGGGGGCAAATTAGCATTATGAATATTTTGCGAAGCCTTGACAAGCTTATAATTTCTAATAAAAGTTTAATTTACTTTTTTTATTATGTTAGGAACACACACATACGTGTTAAGTAACATAACAAAGATTAACATTTAACACTCACTCACTTTCATTTGCCAAACTGTTTTTTCCTATTAGGGTTGTGGCGTGGCTGGAGCCTAACTCAGCCAACTCTGGGCCAAGGTGGAGTATGCCCTGAACAGCCGGAGAACCATCTCAGATGTACAACACTTATAATATTCCTTATAAAGAATAATCCTTACGCTGATCTATCAGCCTAGTCTATTTACTGCTAGATCAGTGCAAAGATTATTGGTCTCTATATATTTTAATCTAATCTAGTAACTTCTAGATCAGTGTATAATTGCTGTTAAAAATCAGCTTTGCTTTCATTTACATTTAAGTTTTTTCCCTACACTGGGTGCTGTACCTTTTGGACACCTCTCCTGTACACCCTGAACAGTTTGCCAGAGCATCACAGGTCTGACACACACGCAACCATTCACAGTCACGCTCACACCGGGGAGCAATTTGGAACAGCCAGTAAGCCTAATGTGCATGTCTTTGGACTGTGGGAGGAAACCGGAGTATGCGGATGGAACCTACACAAGCGCAAAAACATGCAAACTCTTCACAGAGATGCCTGAGCCTGGGACTTGAACCCAAGACTTTCTTGCTGTGAGGTGGATGCACTAACCACTATGCCACTGTAAAAAAATAGTGATATGAAATGAATAAAAACTAACCCTACGTCAGGAGTAAATAGAATTATATATGCACTAACTAAAACGGAAAAAAAAATTTCAAAAAATTAACTATGATAACCCTGGAAATGTTTAGGTAAAGAGGAGTGGCATTGGTCATCTCATCCTTACAGCATAATTAGTGCGTAATGTAATATATTTAAGTGATACAGAGCTTATTTTCACAATGACCATAAAAAGCACAAAACTGGTCATTTTATCTTGTGGATTACTCGCGGGGGCTGAAAGTTGGGGGTTAGCGGTTGTTTTCCCCCCGGAAGTGACATCAACGTGTTGGTTGACGTCACTTGTTGAGACAGTGAGACATCACATTCTAGTGACTCTAAGGACGAGAACGCTGTCAGAGGTGTGCGTGACGGTAAACCCAAAATGCCAACGTTTTGCTGACTCGGCTTTCCTGTTGTCAGTTTTTTAGGAACAAAAAAAATGTTTTCCGCAATTTCTGCGCTTGTTGTTTGTGCAGCTCAGCACTGGCCGATAATGTGTTATGATGCACGGGGTCAGTGACGTAGACCAGCAAATCCAACGAGTTCACATCACTACCAGGCTGGAACAGCCAATAAGAAAGGCAACGTGTCTCTGAGCATGACATGAGTCGTAACACCCGGGCAGCACACTGAAATCGGGCATGGACTGATGTAGCTGGAAGAAACTGATGATGTTATACGTGATTGTTTTAAATAACTAGTAACGCTAATTCAACACAGATCCCCTTTAATGTTTATATATGAAACTTTTTTTTTATTAATCATTTATACTCAGTACATTTTGTTTTATGTCCTGCATTAATTTACCTCTGTAAATTTGCAGTAATCACCTTTAGTTGAAATCTGACTCGCTGCCCAGCCTATTTTGTGAGCTACTAGCCAGTCAGTGCTAGTCTTGCCATTAGCAAGTAAAACAGACTAATTTAGATGAATATAATCCACACATGCCACCAAATGAGTAAATTATACTTCCGCTCAGCTAGAAGAGAGAAGACATGCTTGTGAATTGTATTTAAAAGTTATTATTTTATATTTTTTATTGTGCATCATTACAAATCTCTAATTCATGGGTGACGCTTGTCACATTTCTAAAACGGGTAGTCTTTGCATTATATGTTGTAATGCGATGCTTTCACAAGCGATTTCTAATTTGGGACGTATTGTAGCAGCAATGTTTTTACCCACCCCTGGATATCTGGAAAAGCTTCTTTCTGTGTTTAGTAGAAATTTCCCATGGGTATGCTGCTGCTTGTCTCTTGGAAAGTGTGTGAAGTTCTGCTTTAGGTGCAAATGGACAGGTTTTTAATATGTTCTTACCATGTAATAGGCTTGACGTGAGCTATTATTATTCCAAATGCAAAAAAATTTATTTTAAGGATTCATCCACTGCACGTGTCAAGACGTTTACATTTTTGGAATAATGGCGCTGTAACTGTGTGGATGTTTTGACAACTGAACTGTTAGTCTATGGATTTATGGCTGTCAACTTGTGCTATTTTTGCATGCTGTTAATAAAAAAGTACACTCTGTTATAGGGTATTTCCACACTCAGATATGCTCTTCTTGGAATGTGTTGTGAACATTTATGTCCAAAACCCCTATTTGTGTTCCTTTGGCCTCCTTCTTGGACACTGTGCCAGATAGCGCCTCATGGAAACACTTTACCAAGTACCTTGTAGGGTCAGTCACAGGGCGGTAACAGGGAAAGGGCATGTCAGCTCTTTTTTCATAAAAAAAAAAATGCATCCTGGATCAATACACTCACTCATCGCTCATTAATTTGCCGAATCGTTTGATCCTGTTAAGGCTGAAAGGAGGCTGAAGCCGAAGAGCCGACACTGTGTGAAAATGGGACACACCCCGAACAGCTCACCAGACCGTCGTAGGGCCGACAAGCACAAAACCACTAACACTCACACCTAGGGGGCAATTTGGAGCAGCCAGTTAGACTAATGTGCATGTCTTTGGGCTGTGGGAGGAAACCAGAGTATCCAGAGGAAACCCACACAACCACAGGGAGAACATTCAAAATCACACATGGAAACTCGATCCCTAGTCCTTCTTGCTGAGAGGCGGATGTGCTAACCATCACTCCACATGACGGCCACATAATAATACAAAATGTGTGAATTGCACGTCTGTTTCAAAAATAAAATTCTTCAGATTGTTATGTGGTGATAGATTATGTGTTCTCATCCTGTGCCTTTTATTCTCTTCCCCTGGGACGAATGAGATGATGGCATTAAAATATGCTCTTAATCTCAGGGGCATGGAGACTCCTGAAATAAAACAGCTGGGGCAAGGAAACAGGACAAACAAAAACACAACATGTCCAGGCAAGCAGGAAATTATATATATATATAAAAAACCATCATGCTCTATATGGTCTCGGACCGTTCTGTGTTTTCTGATATCGGTTTGTTGATCCATTACTGATGTCCTCTCCAACATAATGTACATTCAACCTAGTGTAGGATTTTTCATAATACTACAGCTTACAGTTGTGGTGCTGGTGGCATAGTGGTTAGGGTGCTGGGCTCATGATCAGGAGGTTGTGGGTTTGAGTCCCCTAAGACCCCCACCATTGCTAAGACCCCTGGGCTAGGTCTTATCCACAAGTGCGCCTCTGTCCACCCAGCAGTATAAATGAGTACCAGTAAAAAAAATACTGGGAAGGTAACCTGAGATGGACTAGTGTCCCATCCCGGAGGAGTTGAACACCTAATTGCTCCATGCTACAGAAGCTGGGGATAAGCTCCGGCCTGACCAGCAGGGTCGGGTGTAATAGCTCAACAGACTTACCTTTTACATTTACAGTAGAATACCCTAGTCCTTTATCTGTATTTTTTTTATTATAGATTATTAGATTATTAGAATTATTATTAGAATTTCTAAAATATTACGACACTGATCTGGGAATAAATTACAAAATTATATATGATAAATGCAGGCCAGAGGACTCCTAAGGCTATGAAGCACAACCTGGTATTAATCATGTTTTAAATATTGGGATTCACTCACTCATCCCTCACTTATTTCCCGAACTGCTTAATTCTATTATGTTTGGTCAACGTTATGATGGACAGAATAGCAAATTGTGATTATGAGATACAAACTCACTATTTCTGGATAGGATTCCATGATTGTGAGAATGCAAGTCACAATTATGAGATAGGGTTTAATGAATTATTCACCAAAGAGTGTCACTGAGGTGGAGCTTTTAATTAACGACATCCACCAAGCCTGAGGTGGCTATTTATTTTAGAATACACTACATAGCAACACACAACCAAGTTCATTTAGGTTTTGTATACTTTATTATTATTATTATTATTAGTAGTAGTAATAGTAGTAGTAGTAATAATAATAAATAATTAATTGATTCATTAATTATTATTATTATTTTTTTTTTTTATTTACATATTTTAACCATTACAGAGGCAGGTCAGGTGAGCTTTGCACGTTCTGAGAAGAGATAAATTTACAGCTAAAATTTCCTGTATACTACAGAGCAACACAAGAACAAGCAAACTAAAAGAAGATTTTTTATTGTTAATTTTCTATTTTCAAAGACAACGATGAGGTCGCCTGCTTCCAGTGACCATATGGACAAACCGTCAAGTCAAATTCACGCAGAAAGCAACAACCAATATGCGAATCACCTGATGAGAGAAGCAAATTGCTTCATCTTTCACCTGTTGTTGCCTAGGTAACTCCTTTGCATGTTTCCCGCTCAAAAAGTCTAAAACTGTGAGCAGCATCGGGCTTCCCTACAGCAGGTCCATTAGAGCTTTCATTATTATTATCTTAAATTATTCGAGTATATTTTTGCTTATATCATCATCATACATAGATTATTATTATCATCACTGTTATTATTATTATTACTAATCATTATCATTATTATGTCCTGCGAAGATCTGGTGAGCTATACAGGGTGTACTTGGAGTTGGCTAAGATGGGCACCATCCTCCCTATGACCCTAATTAGGATTAAGCAGTTCAGAAAATGAGTGAAATGAATGATTATCCCTATAATTATCACTATTATTATCACAATTATCAAAATTATTATTATCATCACTACTGTTATTATTATTCATTAATTTTTTGAACCGCTTAATCCTAATTAGGGTCGTGGGAAGGCTGGCACCCATCTCAGCCGACTCTGGGCGAGGGCAGAGTACACCCTGGACAGCTCACCAGGCCATCACAGGGCAGAAACACGCTGACGGCAATGCAGCTACTCTTGGCGAAAATCAGCAATGGTTCTTTTACATGCCTCTTACCATAGACAGTGAGAGACATGGCCTGCATTTGATAACCCAGTT
>JAOUQZ010043956.1:0-12234 GCA_028564935.1 Neosilurus hyrtlii | reverse complement strand
GATTTAAGATTAAAGTGTGTGTTTGTGTGTGGGGGGGGGGGGCATGCACACAGTGAAGAATATTGAAAATTTTGTTTTTCTTTCCTTTGGAAGTCCAGTAGTAAATTCACGTAAATGCTTCCTGTTGTGAATTTACTTAACAAAAAATAACTAAAGCATTTTTTTAAAGCTGTTGCTGTCACAACCTCAGGAATAGTGTAGCAAAGAAACAAAATAAAAAACATGATTCAGTTCACTATTGTTTTCATATTACTTAACTGCAACTTTGAAAAAAATGGCTTTTCAGGCATAAGCATCACTGATTATTTATGTTGAACAGGATGATATGGGTTATCGGGTGTGTGTGTGTCCTTTCAGATTCTGATACACGTGAAAGAGAAGTTGGAGTTTGTTCAGCAGAAGAACCAGGCGCAGCGAGTGCATCTTGACGAGCTGGATATCTTGGTATTGCGTGAGCAGGTTGCTCTGAATCAGGCCATGGAATCATGGCGCAAACTGCTCATTGACAACCAGCGTAAGAAGCAGGAGTATGGCCTGATGGACATAGTGCTCCGGGATTTTGAGGACACAGAGGATGAGCACCAGGCACTCAAGGGACAAGTGGATATGCTAAAACAGAAAGTGAAGAGACACACAGTAACATACAAACCTACAATTAGAAAGAACAGACATGCAGAAACACAGTAACATATGCCCATTTAGCATATTTATTCTGTACTATTCTGTAGTAATTTAGTACCATCTATCCATCCATCTGTGGGAGGAAACTGGAGCATGCAGAGGAAACCAGGCAAGCACAGGAAGAACAAAGCAACAGCATCACTTTAAATTTACATCCACACTGTAACCTCACAATGTTTAACCCTCTGTCTCATTGCATTTAAAGATAAATATATCAAGGATTGTTACCTTTGATTGTGGTCTTCTTTTGATGATCTTTGGAAAGCTTGGTTGTTGCAAGCCTCATACTTTTTAAATAAATAAATAAACAAACAAAAAAATAAATAAATAGCCTGCATATTTCCTCCCACCATCTCGCACACGTATTACACAGGACCTTGCAAAAGTATTCACCCCCTTGGCATTTTTCATGTTTTCTTTCCTCACAACCTGAAATTAAAATGGATTGAAGTTTTTGTCATTTCCTTTACAGAACATGCCTACAACTTTGAAGATGTGACAAAATAACAGAAAACTTTTTTTTTTTTTTAAGCATTACTTTTCAAGCCCCTTAAGTCAGTACTGTGTAAAGCCACCTTTTGTGGCAATTATAGCTGCAAGTCACTTTGGATAAAGCTCCTTCATGCTGGATGGAGTTTTGGTGGGCAGCCCTCTTGTGGAACCACGTTCTTTCCATTTGAAGACGATTGATTTAATAGTGCTCTGCGGGACCCTTAAAGATTTGGATTTTTATTATAACCCAACCTTGACTTGTAATTCTCAGCAACTTTGTACCTGACTTGTTTGGAGAGCTCCCTGGTCTTCATTGTGTGATGCCTCTTGCTTAGTGGTGTTGCAGCCTCTGGAGCCTTTCGGAAGTGGTGTGTTTATACTGACAGATCATGTCACACAGATTGCACACAGGTGGAATTCATTTCACTAATTATGTGACTTCTGAAGGTAATTGGTTGCAGCAGAAACTTTGAGGTGCATCATAGCAAAGGGGCTGAATACATATGCACATGCCAATTTTTTTTTTTTAAATACTTAAAATATATATATCTTTTTTGTTTTTTCATTTCACTTCACCAACTTAAACTATTTTGTGCAGATCCATCACGTAAAATTCAGATAAAAAAAAAAAAAACATTTCAATTACAGGTTGTAACAAAATTTGTGAACTGTATAAAAACTGTATATTAGCAGAGCTTCCAAGCAGAGCACCATTGATAAGGAAACATCCTATTTTGTACGTCCAGGCGTAACCATGGGAACCATTTACTTGTGTCACGTGATGTGATGTCATCGAGTTCCTCTACCTGTGAAAGAAATACATCTACTTACTTAAAATGTATTTAAATTAATATTATTCCTTTGTGTGTTTTCTTCTGACACTTAGTGTAAAGTTCCAGTAGTAGGGGTAGAATACAGAAGCTGTAGTGATCCAGCTGGAGAAAGTTTTGGAAATAAGCAGGACGCCTGGTTCTCTGGAGCTCTTAAATCTGTACATCATAGCGCTAGCTTGTGGCTAAGCATCGCTTTAGCTTATCTTACCTGCTAAAAATTTCAAATTCAAATTTATTTGTCACTTACAAAATCATACACAGTACAACATGTAGTGAAATGCTTGTTACGACGGTCCTAAAATTTGAAGAATAGCTATCAATATCCAGAAGAACAAAACAATAACTATAACTATTTAAAGGACTTTATAGTTAAAGTCAATATAAATATAAGTATGGGTTCTACCGGACCAATCCTGAGCTACTGACTCACAGGAAATGGAATGTCACCTCTCTGGTGGGAAAGGAGCCTGAGCAGGTGAAGTTGAAAGATACTGACTAGATATAGTCATAGAGCTCACCTCAACACATAGCTTGGGATCTGGAACTACCCATCTCAAGAGGGGATGGACCTCATTCTGGAGTTGCTCACAGGGGGAGGCGGCGAGCCAGTGTTGGTGTCCTTGTTGTTCCCCCATCGATGACCACATGTTGGGGTTCTCCCCGGCCGACGAAAGGGTAGCCTCCCTCCGCCTTCAGGATGGGTCCTGACTGCTTTTGCACCAAATAACAGTTCAGAATACCCTTTTTGGAGTCCCTTTGGGTGTTCAAAAGGGCACCTGCCCTGGGGACTCTCATTGTCCTGGGAGACTTTAATGCCCGTGTGGGCAATGACAGTGTGACTTGAAAGAGGACTTCTGTGAATGACAGTGTGACTTGAAAGAGGACTTCTGTGCTCATTGTGGTTTGTCAATCACAGCACCATTTTCAAACATAAGGGGGTCCATAAGTGCACTTGGCACCAGGACACCTAGGGCGCAGTTCAATGATCGACATTGTAGTTGTGCCATCAGACTTGCAGCCGCATGCTCTGGACACTTGGGTGAAAAGAGGAGCTGAGCTCTCAACCGATCACCACCAAATTGTGAGCTGGCTTCGATGGTGGGGGAGGCTGCCCTCCAGACCTGGGAGACCAAGTGTGTACATGGGGTCTCCTGGGAATGTCTGGCAACTCCCACCTCCAGCAGAGCTACAACCACATCCCAAAGGAGGCCAGGGACACAGTCTGAATGGGCCATGTTTCATGTATCCATTATTGAGACGGCAGCCCGAAGCTGTGCCCGGAAGGTCATCGGTGCCTGTCGTGGGGGCAATCCCTACACCAGGTGGTTGACACCTGCAGTGAGTGGAACTGTCAAGCTAAAGAAAGAGGGAGGCCTATCAGGTCATTATGGCCTGAGGTACTCCCGAGGCAATGGACGGGTACAAACAGGACAAACATGTTGCAGCCTAGGCTGTCGCCGATGCAAAATCTCAGGTGTGGGATGAGTTCAATAAGGAAAAGACTAAGTGTTGGCCTTGAAATGTTTCTGGACCACCATCCGCCACCTCAGGAGGAGAAAAAGTACTGTGTACAGTGGAAGTGGGGAGCTGCTCACCTTGACTGGGATTGTTGTGGGGAGGTGGAAGGAATACATTGAGGACCTCCTCAATCCTACCAACGTGCCCCTCTGTGGAATAGGAAAAACCTGCTAGTTTAAACTGGTTAATCACTGGGACTGAGGTCATCGAGGTAGCTAAAAGGCTGCTCGGGGGCGGGCTCCGGGGGTGGACAAGATCAACCCTGAATAGCTCAAGGCTCTGGATGTTGTAGGACTGTCTTGGTTGACACATCTCTGCAACATTGCATGGTCATCCTGGGCCATACCTCTGGATTGGCAAACCGGGGACCAGAGAGTGTGTTCCAACTTTCGTGAATCACACTACTCAGCCTACCCAGGAGTCTATTCAGGAGTACTGGAGATGGTTGATCCTAAGATTCAGGAGGAACAATGTGGTTTTCGTCCTGGCCGCAGCCCTCTTGACCAGCTCTATTCACTACAGGATCCTGGAGGGGGCATGGGAGTTTGACCAACCTGTCCACATGTACTTTGTGGACTTGGAGAAGGCTTTTGACTGTGTCCCTTGGCCTATCTTGTGCGGTGTGCGCCAGGAATATTGTATAACAGATCCGTTGCTATGGGCCATTCGGTCTCTGTATTGCCGGTGCTCTGTGCTGCCCTTTATCACAGGTTCTGTTCATAATTTTCATGGATAGAATTTCTAGGTGAAGCCAAGACATTGAGGGGTTCTGGTTTGGTGGCCATATGATCTCATCTGCTTTTTGCAGATGATGTCATTTTTGGCTCCATCGATCCAGGATCTCCAGCTCTCGGTGGAGCAATTTGCAGCTGAGTGTGAAGCGACCAGGATGAGAATCAGCACCTAAAAGTCTGAGGCCATGGTTCTCAGCCAGAAAAGGGTAGAATACACCCTCTGGGTCTGGGATGATGTCCGGTGCCAAGTGGAGAAGTTCAAGTATCTCAGGGTCTTGTTCACGAGTGAGGAAATGATGGAGGAGATCGACAGGCGGATTGGTGCAGACTCTGCTGTAAAGCGGAACTTGTACTAGTCTGTTGCGGTGAAGATGGAGCTCAGCCGGAAGTGTAAGCTCTCGACCAGTCAATTTACATTCCTATCTATACCTATGGTTGCGAGATTTGGGTAGTGACTGAAAGAACAAGATCATGAATACAAGCGGCTGAAATGAGCTTCCTTCGCAGGGTGGCAGGGCTCTCCCTTAGAGAAAGGTTGAGAAGTTCTGTCATCCAGGAGGAGCTCAAAGTAGAACTGCTGCTCCTCCGTGTTGAGAGGAGCCAGTTGAGGTGGTTTGGGCATCTGATTAGAATGCCTCCCGAAGGCCTCCCTGGTGTGGTGTTTTGGGCATGTCCAACTGGGAAGAGACCTCAAGGTTGACCCAGAACCCTTTGGTTAGGCTACGTCTCTCAGCTGGTCTGTGAACGCCACGATGAAGGTGAATAAACAAATATTGCACATAAAGAAAAAAGTATTGCACATAAAATAACATTTAATACAATCCATTAATTCATTCATTTTCTAAGCCACTTAATCCTAATTAGGGTCATGGGGAGGCTGGCACCCATCTCAGCTGACTGTGGGCGAGGGACTCAGCTCACCAGACCATTGCAGAATTAGATAAAATCATCTGAAAACTCATTAAAGTGCTCTGTAAAAATAAGAAAAGATGGGCAATGTGTAATAGCATTTGATGACCATGTGACACCACTCAAAGAAGACAATCGGAGACAAACCGAAGAAAAATACATTATTTTGTTTTGGGGAAAATTGTGGAGGATAAATCTACTGATATTATTTTTAATGTGTTACCACATCCAAGACACTGTATTTGATACTAAATTTGTAGACCTATCTCCTCATGAAACTAAGTTAGTTGGATGTATCAGTAGAGGTGAGGAGACAGCATATCGGGCTGTTGTAGAAAGTATTGCACATAAAATTACATTGAATTCTTCATCACATGGTGTGAGCAGAAATGTGACTAATTGTTGATTTTAGGAGATCCAAAGCACCTCCAACCCGTTTTCATTGAGGGTGTCAAATGTGGAAATGATAGAGGATTACAAATACCTAGGAGTTCATACTGACAGTAAGCTGGACTGGGTCAGGACTGAGGCAGCTAAGTTATTTTAAAATCTGCCGAACACTGCTTAGGATGTTTTGAGTCTGTTGTGTCCAGCGCTATCCTCTATGCTGTTGCATGCTGGGGCAGCAGGCTGCAAATGCCAACAGACTGAACAAACTGATCCGCAGGACCAGGAATGTTGAGGAGATGGAGCTGGACCCTCTGACAGTAGTGTCGGAGAGGTGAATGTTGTCCAAAATAAAGACAATACTAAACAATACCTCCCACCGCCTCACAACTTGTTGATCAGTCACAGAGGCACGTTCAGTGAGTCTGATACCAGCAAAATGCACCACTGAACGACACAGGAAATCATTCCTACCTTTGGCCATTAAACTGTACAACTTCTCCATACAGCAATAAAATTCACTGTCAAACATTTTCATTTTGCACCACATTTACATTCTACTGTTTATCATATTGATAATACATCCCAATTTATTTAGTGTTACCTCTCCATTTCATTAACCAGACATAAGGGTTCAGAAAAATGTAGGTCAAGTTCTGATCTTTTCAACACTTCATAATGGTGCAGTACTTGTACACAGCTCCTAGTATGAGGCCATACAATCTCCTCTCTGCCACAGTCATAGAGTTCACTGGATTAAAAGACTACAGATATGGAATATTTCCTATTCTATCCCTCAATATTTATATTGATGAGTTCCAGGTTTCATTTAGTCTTCCTGTTATTATTGATGTAGTTAAAAAGGGATATATTCGGTATGTTTTATGTACCTTCATACAGGTCTGTTAAAATATATATTCATTTTTCTCTGTATGTCACAACGTTACAGAGTATGGTTTCTCAGTATAAAACCACTAAAAGATTCAACTCAGGCTCCCAAGTTCTGACTGGATGGATCATGGATTTATGGTAGTTGGACATTTAGGTATGTAAAATAAATAAATAAAAGACTTCAGGGGAATGTATTGGAACATATTGACTGGAGTCAAAAATCCTTTTTTGCCAAGGTCCTTTATTTCTGCACATGAGGAAACAAACACTTACTACATAATCAGAAAGTGCCTGGGGTCCAAACACAAGTACGGAGACAGAGCCTTGGTCAGAGGCCAGCAGTAGTTCATTAAATCCTGACTGTTACATTCCATGAATGTCATTTCTACAAATGTAGGTAATATAACTGCCGTGGTACAGCTTTTTCTAAAATCTAAGATCGGAGAAACTGTAGTTGGACAGCGTCTGTTGTTTTAATCAGAATTGATAATGGCTAGTTTAAAAGATTTAGGTACATAATCAGTGCTAAGGGAAGAATTATTTACATTTAATAAAGTGTTGATTACTTCTGGTGGTATCTCTTTATAGAAACATGTTTAGAGCTATTCAATTAATTTGGAATGAGGGCCGTGTCATGAAAATAATCCGAAATGGAGGGCCAAAGAAATATGGCCTGAAAAACAGGTAATCACATTAAAATCTACAGATACAGTAAAGCAAAACAACATAGACCTGCATATTTGTATATTGTGAATGCATAATAACATTAGTACATTGTATTATATCAGGACATATAATGCCAAAGCATTTCTACATTCAAATGATTTCTACATTCAAAATACACCACACTGAGTAATCAATCCAGGTGAGACATCTCGGACATTTAGATATTTTAACAGACAACATCGACAACATGGAGTGTGACTGATGTAGGTATATTTCCCCAACTGAAATAAATACTTTGTTGATTGTTAATTTAATCAAACATTTATTAAACTAAAAAAGTAAAAAAAAAAAAAATTCTATATTTTTTAACATATCCTGATCACTATATTGACCAGCATAACTTTTAGTAAATATAAACAATATAAAAATTTGATGCCTAAAACACAATTAAAAAAAGGAAAAGAAACCATGAAAGAGACATGTTTACCAATGTGTTATCACCTTCCCTATCATTTACATGTTTAATGATTTGTTGTTGCATGTTGTCCTGTAAAAATAATCCTGGGGCACTTTGAACTTGATGACCCCAAGTCTACAGAATCATTCACTTTGAGACTGCTTGGTACAAAATCTAGAAGACGTGAAGACTCTCCAAAACAAACAAGTTGTGCACACATGTACTTGGAATGTTATGCATTTTACCATACACCTCCTGTGAAGTTCATCAGATTTATATCATATTGGGTATACACGATGTCAATGTGGCTGCTGTTAAATTAGGGAGGGTTTTTTTAAATAATGGTTGACAAAACAGCAGCACAACAAATTTAGATGTTCCTCTATATTAACAGATCATGCCTCATAACTTATCCATAGATTGCGTCATACATCTCAAATTTTGCTCTTTATTAGGAATGATGGTTGTGATTCCATACACATGCCCAGAATAACCTTTTGGTGTAGCACAACCATCGGACATTAAAAGAATGCCTTTGCAGCAATCTTGAATATACTGATCCTCAACAACAGACAAAGTCTCCTGGCAACAGGACTTGAATTGGGTGAACTCAAATTCAAGCTGGCCGAATTAGATCCTAAGGGAGAACAAAGGATGGAACCCGAAGCAGAGGCCCCGGGGGAAACGAGCCAGCGTCAGTAACAGGCTGAGAGTTCGTGCACATCGCACACCTCTGCCCAGCATTCTGCTTGCCAATGTCCAGTCTCTGGAGAATAAGCTCGATGACCTTAGGGCCAGGGTCAAGTTCCCAAGAGACATTCGGTACTGCAATCTCCTCTGCTTCACCAAGAGACGCCTGAACCCAGTGGTGCTGGACCATGAATGAATGAATGAATGTGTGGCCACTTCAAGCTCCACTATCATCAAGTTTGCAGACAACACTGTGGTGGTGGGCCTGATCTCTAACAATGATGAGACGGCCTACGTAGAGCAGGTTAAAAATCTGGAATTATGGTGCCAGGACAACAATCTCCACCTGAACGTCAGCAAGACTAAGGAGCTGATAGTGGACAGTTTCCGGTACCTAGGTGTTTACATCACAAAAGACCTGACATGGTCCTGTCATGTTAACACCCTGGTGAAGAAGGCCTGAAGGACTTTAAATTGCCCTCAAGGGTGCTAAAGACTTTCTATACCTGCACCATTGAGAGCATCCTGACAGGAGGCATCACAGCCTGGCTTGGAAACAGCACCAAACAGGACAGGCGAGCTCTCCAGAGGGTGGTGTGATCAGCAGAGCGTACCATCCGTTTCACGCTTCCCGACCTGGACAACATATGGACTCTTCTATCTGTTGCGGTCAGGGAAATGTTTCCGTTCCTTGAAAGCAAACACTGAGCGAATGAGGAGGAGCTTCTTCCCACAGGCCATTTGGGCCCTCAGCCAGAACACCTAGTACCTGGACGTGTACACGTACCCTACACATGATCATTACATTCTACCTCACTTGAATGTTGCACACACGAATTGCACCCTGAACACCATGCACTCTGCACACAACAACCACACTCACTGGACATCTTTGTGTGCACACTGCACCAACACTTTATATACCGTATTATTTATCGTCACTACATCTATATTTTATGTGACTTTTAACTATTGGTGTTTTTTCCCTCAAATAGTTATTGATATTTTATTCTTCTGATATTGATAGTTTTTATTCCTTTTCAAATGTTTGACAGTCGTAATAAGCATTTCACTACATGTTGTACTGTGTATGACTTTGTACAAAATTTGAATTTGAACCTCACCTCCCTGTCATTCAAAACAATCACCAGCCAATCATAGGCATCTGTAAGGGCTTCATACAAAGGGTAGACAGCACATCATCTTCCAGCATTAGGCTGCCTCTAAATAAGCATGTACAAGAGGTTAGGAAAGATGCAGGTGGCAGCATCACATGTCATAAAGAGGTTGATGGAGGTCATGTGATAGGAAGGCAATAGTTGAAGAGTAGGAATCTGGGGGAAAGAAAAAAAAATTGTCCTCCACCATGACACTTCACCTTAGCACCAGATAGCAGAACCATGGCTAATAAATTTTGTTAATTTTTAATTAAAAAATTAAAAAGTTTGTTTATATTGAAATGTACACAGGTATTTATCTCTCAATAGAGTTGCTATAAACAACAAAATTAATTCATTGAATAATTTTCTGAACCACTTAATCCTAATTAGGGTCGCGGACAACTCGTCAAGCCATCACAGGGCAGACAAACATTGACGGTTACGCAGCCTAATCTTGACGAAAATCAGCAATGGTTCTTTTACATGCCTCTCACCATATACAGTGAAAGACATGTCTGGCCTTAGATAACACAGTTAGCTGCCCTGAGGGGCCAGCAATGACATGCTGTTGATAGTGGGGCTTGAACCCTTACCATGGTATCAGTAATTCAGCATTCCTCCACCAGGCCACCACTGCACCAAAGTTTCTCCATATAAAACCCTTAATAAATCTAGCTTGGGACTGTCAAAGAATTGAGAAAATACAGTGAAAGGTAGAATCTGTAGGATTATTTGAACAATGAAACAGCAGTAATGCACCATAAACAACCCATTTCATCAAAGTTGTTCCTCACAGTCAACACTCACAGTTCGTCTGTCCTGTGTGAATGTGTTGATGTGTGTTCAGAGAACCTACATAAGCAAAATTTATGTACTTATATAGACTTCTCTCCTGTGTGAACACGCTGGTGTGTCCGAAGATGACCCATTCGACTAAAAGTCTTTCCACACTGTGAGCAGTAATACGGCTTCTCTCCTGTGTGAGTGCGCAGGTGTGTTCGGAGAGTACCCATTCGACTAAAACTCTTTCCACACTGTGAACAGTGATATGGCTTCTCTCCTGTGTGAATGCGCAGGTGATTTTGGAGAGTACCAATTTCACTAAAACTCTTTCCACACTGTGAGCAGTTATACGGCTTCTCTCCTGTGTGAATGCGCTGGTGTACTCGGAGATAACCCATTTCACTAAAACTCTTTCCACACTGTGAACAGTGATGCGGCTTCTCTCCTGTGTGAATGCGCTGGTGTGTTCGGAGATGACCCATACGACTAAAACTCTTTCCACACTGTGAGCAGTGATGTGGCTTCTCTCCTGTGTGAATGCGCTGGTGTCTTTGGAGAGTACCCATATCAGTAAAACTCTTTCCACACTGTGAGCAGTGATACGGCTTCTCTCCTGTGTGAATGCGCTGGTGTGTTCGGAGATGACCCATTCGAATAAAACTCTTTCCACACTGTGAGCAGTGATGTGGCTTATCTGCTGTGTGAATTCGCTGGTGTCTTCGGAGAGTGCCCATGTCACTAAAACTCCTTCCACACTGTGAGCAGTGATACGGCCTCTCTCCCGTGTGAATGCGCTGGTGTATTCGGAGATGACCCATACGACTAAAACTCTTTCCACACTGTGAACAGTGATACGGCTTCTCTCCTGTGTGAATGCGCTGGTGTGTTCGGAGATGACCCATACGACTAAAACTCTTTCCACACTGTGAGCAGTGATGTGGCTTCTCTCCTGTGTGAATGCGCAGGTGTCTTTGAAAAGAAGCCATTTAATAAAACTCTTTCCACACAGTAAACAGTGATACAATTTCTCTCTTGTGTGAATGCACTGGTGTTTTTAGAGCTTATTCCTGTAGTTAAATTCTTCCCACAAACTGCACAAGAGTGAAGATCTTTCTTCATTCATAAAGAACTGGTGATATCAGGGGTATGCAGAGCATTTTAATCACGTCTAAAATGTTTTGTGGACATCAAGAGTCTTGGTATCTCTGGGGGAATAAAAAACACATATAGAACAAAATGAAACTGAGATTTTTATTATTATTATTATTATTATTTTCTCAGTGCCAAACTAAGAAAGCAATAAGGAATGCACTGATCCCATTTTCAGAATTTCTTTAGAATAAAAGGAGTAGCCCAATTTTCTTGCTATACTGTATTAACCCACAGCAGGAATTATTGCCTCTGCTTTTAACCAATCCAAAGTGAGCACAAACACACTCAGACCTGCCACACAATGGGGCGCAGGATATCAATTGGGGGTTAGGTGCCTTGCTCAAGGGTACTTCAGCAACAAAGAACTGAAGGTGGAGGGAAGGTGAAGCTCACTCCCCACTCCACTTATGTATCTGGTAGACAGAGTAAGCTATACTGTATATAATATATTATTTCCTCCATAATATATGGAACACATTTCTACTGGCCTTTCTACTGCACATTTTTAAATTAAATTTGGCACTAGGGAAAGTCATTTGAGATATATGGTTGGGGTAGTGACAAGCATCCACTGCAGGTGGAGAGAAGTTGAGTAGCATCAACAAGTATCACAATGAGCTTCATGTGTGTAGTAACATTTTTGTGTTCGTTGTATGTCTTCAAAGACAGAAAAATATGTAAGCAGTCAACAAGGAAAGTGGCAATCAATGATCTTATGCAAATCATTGCAGGCACTGGTCTTCCTGCAGGTGGATTAGGCAATAATAAGCAAATAAGCATTCCCCTCCTCGAATCGCCACCTTGTCGTGGTGGAGGGGTTTGCGTGTCCTAATGATCCTGGGAGCTATGTTGTCGGGGGCATTATGCCCCTGGTAGGGTCA